>CM036767.1:30731252-30733752 GCA_020796225.1 Arion vulgaris
TGCTATACATGTGAGGACATATGTCTTGTTGATAAACAGCCTTGTTTGCTATACATGTGAGGACATATGTCTTGTTGATAAACAGCCTTGTTTGCTATACATGTGAGGACATATGTCTTGTTGATAACCAGCCTTGTTTGCTATACATGTGAGGACATATGTCTTGTTGATAAACAGCCTTGTTTGCTATACATGTGAGGACATATGTCTTGTTGATAAACAGCCTTGTTTGCTATACATGTGAGGACATATGTCTTGTTGATAAACAGCCTTGTTTGCTATACATGTGAGGACATATGTCTTGTTGATAAACAGCCTTGTTTGCTATACATGTGAGGACATATGTCTTGTTGATAAACAGCCTTGTTTGTTATACATGTGAGGACATATGTCTTGTTGATAAACAGCCTTGTTTGCTATACATGTGAGGACATATGTCTTGTTGATAAACAGACTTTTTTGCTATACATGTGAGGACATATGTCTTGTTGATAAACAGCCTTGTTTGCTATACATGTGAGGACATATGTCTTGTTGATAAACAGCCTTGTTTGCTATACATGTGAGGACATATGTCTTGTTGATAAACTGGCTTGTTTGCTATACATGTGAGGACATATATCTTGTTGATAAACAGCCTTGTTAGCTATACATATGAGGACATATGTCTTTTTGATAAACAGCCTTGTTTGCTATACATGTGAGGACATATATCTTGTTGATGAACAGCCTTGTTTGCTATACATGTGAGGACATATGTCTTGTTGATAAACAGCCTTGTTTGCTATACATGTGAGGACATATATCTTGTTGATAAACAGCCTTGTTTGCTATACATGCGAGGACATATATCTTGTTGATAAACAGCCTTGTTTGCTATACATGTGAGGACATATATCTTGTTGATAAACAGCCTTGTTTGCTATACATGTGAGGACATATATCTTGTTGATGAACAGCCTTGTTTGCTATACATGTGAGGACATATATCTTGTTGATAAACATCCTTGTTTGCTATACATGTGAGGACATATGTCTTGTTGATAAACAGCCTTGTTTGCTATACATGCGAGGACATATATCTTGTTGATAAACAGCCTTGTTTGCTATACATGTGAGGACATATGTCTTGTTGATAAACAGCCTTGTTTGCTATACATGTGAGGACATATGTCTTGTTGATAAACAGCCTTGTTTGCTATACATGTGAGGACATATGTCTTGTTGATAAACAGCCTTGTTTGCTATACATGTGAGGACATATGTCTTGTTGATAAACAGCCTTGTTTGCTATACATGTGAGGACATATGTCTTGTTAAGTGGTGACGTTCTCGGAAAGCTTCATTACAAATATTACATTTCAGTTTCTCTTCTCGTCGTCTCTTTATTGGATCAAATTCTCGTTTATGGTGTGATCTGAAAAGAGAATAGATATTGTCAATAGTTAGATTACTGCAAGAATTATGTTTAGTTTTTATTCTTATTGAGGAATATTTGCTCAGAAACAATTTATTGATATAATCATCATCATTGCACTTCGATAAATAACTGTGTGCACACCGATTTCTTCCTTAAATAGGAAGATCTCAGCTGCAGTGCACGAACTCCGTAGCACAAGCGAGAGTACCAGATTTAATGAGGGTATCTTTTTGTAGAGCTTTCATAGTAATCTTCATAAAATGTTAAACAATTTTGTGAAGTAGTTTTCTAATGTGAGCGTCTGTAGCTCAAGCAGTAGTGAACTCAATCACAAACCAAAGCGTACTTGGTTCAAACCCCACGGCGGACAAGTTTGAAAGCAAATTCGTTTCCATGGGATTTTACAAAGGTGACAATAGACCTCACAGTTCAGAAAGCAATGGCAGACTACTGAACGTATAAATGGTGCCTAAAAAATCAACAACTGGAGTTTCAGTGTTCTAATGCAACTTGTTGCCATAATATATTTACCTAAAAAGTGTCAGTTTCTTAATGGGTCTCCATTTAGGGTTGGGGGTGGGTGGATATGATACCTTAATGAGTTTTTCCCAGCAGCAGTTGTACAGCCTACTTTTATCGATTGTTACCCGCTAGACGTCTCTTTTACGTGCTAAACTTGAGCACTGGGGCTACTTTTTATCGTCCTGTTACGATAGGACTAGGAACTCGATCTCACCTGCAATGAGGTTAAAGATCTTTAGAAACATATTCCGCTCTCTCTACGCAGGGAACGAATCAAGTACCTTTGGGGCGAGAGGCAAATACATTACCGTGACACCAAAGAGACCCCCAAGTTCTAGAAATCGTGAGTTAGAATCAAGACCTGTGGTTCGTTTCATGCGCACGTTGTCCACGGAAATCCTTTGCAACTTTTGCTGATTGACTCCAAAACAAAATCACGAGAAGTCCATCAAAATAATATTCTGGTCACATTAAGTGTCAGTGAAGTAGATATGTATATATATATAGATAGATAGGTGGGTAGGTGGGTGGGTAGGTGGGTGGGTAGGTGGTTGGGTG
>CM036767.1:30738752-30981252 GCA_020796225.1 Arion vulgaris
ACAAATTACAAAAACAATGTGATTTTGTCAGTGTTTTTGTAATTTGTAAAACTACAGTACTTTGTGATTACGTGTCTTTGTCAGCTTAAACCTCCCCAGCGACTACATCCAATGTCTCCTAGCCCATCCTGTTTCAATCTTCCTGGGCATACTCATTGAGTCACTGAGAAAACATTCATGGATAAAAGTCTGTGATTCCAGCCAAACCATCTTTCAGAATGTGATCACTAACGACACCGGTTCTTTGTTGGCTTACTCTTCTTCTTTAGCTACCAGCATAGTTTTCTTGTCTAGCTACACCACACATGACTCGTGATTCTTGCAGTCTGGTTGGGGTTGTAGATTCACTACAATCACGTGAATCATTTACACCACCTCTCTCCCTTTGAGGAATTTAGAATATCAGCGTGATCCATTGCATACCCGCTTTTTACAGCAGCAATACCAGCACATCTATTGGCGTGTTCATTTCCTTTTACACATGCATGTCCTGGCACAAAAAGTCACGTGACAGGAAAAGATCATTTTCGGAAAAAACTCGTTTGAGCTGCACAGTGTTTTGTTATAGAGAATGTTTTACTACAATAACGTTCTAACAACTTGCTTATACCAGTGTTTTGGCATATAAGCTTGTTTTGTAACCATTGTGTAATCTTGAACACATTTTCTTACCTCATGTGATAAACTAGATCTGACGTCATTCTGAAGGTAGCGTTGCATTTAGCACACCAGTTCTGAGAAAGATTCAGTGCATTGATTGGTGACGATAACAGAGTAGGATTTGTACTCTGCAGAAGCTTCTCCACCATAGGGTTAGTGCTCTTGAGAAAGCTGAGACTAGAAATATGTCGATCTGCAAACAGAGCATGTTTAGCAAGAGTCTCACTGTTTCTAATGTTAGCCGCAAAGGATTCGGTGAGTGGACCAACAGTTGGGATAGTAGCTCTACACATCTCTAGTAGTCCTGGGGGAATTTGGTCCGGAAATGCTGAGTGGGGAATTGGGATACTGTGTCTAACTGGCGAAGCACTTGCGTGAAGATTTCTACCAGGTGTGACCAACGGTAATGTAGGTGAAATTAAAGACATTCTTGGCAGATATAGCCCACCAATTTGGGTTGAAGACGGTGTAGTATCCAGGTGAGATACAGAAGTTATCGCAGGTGATATTGACTTGATAGTTGGACGAGAAGGTGGCGGCATTGATGAAGTGGAATTTTGATCTCTTAGAGTTGAAGCCGAAGCGAGCAGTGTAAGGTGAGCCTTATGAGATGAAAATGGACTATGTACAGGTAAAATTGATGAGGCAGAGAGTGTTACTACTGACTGTGGGGATGATATTCTCATTGGCGGAGAAATTGTCTTTGAGACAGACAAAAAACTTGTGGACGTTGATGTTAGTTTATCTGTCGATTGTTCAACTTTTCTGAAAGCACTCCCGATATCTGAAAGTGAATCTAATCCATTTTCTAGAAGTCTTGTCTTAGCTCGTTTTCCAACCAGCTCTTCAATAGAATATGATAAAGATGAGTTCTTTCTTGGTTTGTGTCCGTCATAAATACATTTCTTTGTTTGGGGTTTAGCTTCTTGATGATCGTTGTGATGTCTTTTAGAAGATATCGTGGACACTGCGTTTTTATTTGTCATATAAGTCAGCATTGAACGCGATCTGTCTTGCAAGCAATGCATATATCTATTAACGCTGCCATTTTCGTTCCGGGGACTACTTTGACCGTTGAGTTTGACTTGATCTGATATAAATGCGCGTGTTGTGTCGTCTGTTGCGACTAAACATTTGAATTTGAGATGAGCTCTGAGTGGATATGGAAAATCAAAGATCTCGCCACAGTATGTACAGATAAACTGTTCGTCATCTGAAAATGAAAAAAGTGTATATAAACTTAAAATAAAGACAGAAGATACGGAAAATCACACATTCGCTTATGCAATGTCATCTAATGACTCACAGTACTATCCTGATCAAGACTATAAGTGTTAGTTCTTTATGGGCGTCTTACTAGATCAGTTCTGCATCATTTTCTCTTAGTTATTTATTATTTATTAATCTGTGTCTTCAAAATATGAAAATATTTAGAAGTTACAAATTTCCTGACTACTGCCTTATATATTGTCCAAACAACTTCATGTTTGGATATACTGTGCAAATATGAAGGTATTAAGAGACTGTGTTAATAGTTTTCATGATATATTTATTACATACCCATTTTTCATTCTTTGTAACTGTATAATTATTTGAAATTTGTAGAAACATCTATTTTTAGTATCACCAAAATTAGGTCACTGATATAACATATTACATCACACTGATATTAAAACACCATATCGTGATAGTCCATTCAATTAGCATTTCAAACATATATAACATACATGTTTTCAATGCAAGGAATATATATGGCTGCTAGTAATAGAGCAGGTCAACAAAATGTGTTTTTTTAAATAAAAAACCATGAACTTTTAAAAGTTAAACACCCTTTGTGATTGGTATGCGATTAGCATCTTAAAACGTGAGTTCTTTTTGCCAGTTAGACGTCATAGAGCCTTGGAGCAGCACATCCAGTTTTTGCATGTTTTTATAGGGTTGGCCTTCCAACATAAACACACCGACTTCATCTCTATAGGCGAGTCAGCGCCCCGCTAGCCTTTACTGTAAATAACTGATAGGCATTAGATTGTTGATGGCTTGTGATTTGAAATAGCGTCAACGGGCCCTTATTGTTTGTGTGGTAATCACGTTACATTACACATGAGAAGGAAACATAATTTTTTCATCTCTTACATCACCTACTCAATCCTTAAGCGATAGTAAGTGACAGATACAAAAACCTCTTACATCACCTACTCAATCCTTAAGCGATAGTAAGTGACAGATACAAAAACCTCTTACATCACCTACTCAATCCTTAAGCGATAGTAAGTGACAGATTAAAAAACTCCTTACAGACTAAGCTCCAAATATCTCATCGTTTCGAAAACAACCTTGTTGTATAGACGTTTTTACTCAAATCAAATTAAGTTGCCCAACGTTTGATCTCGGTCAGAAAGTGAAAGCTTCTAAATAGTCAGTTGACACACTTTTCAGTTATCAGTTATATGAGGACTATCATCATAGCACTCCGGACATGTCCATAGGTGCTCCGATCTCCGCCTCAGCAAATCCAGCAGCGTCCAGCGACCCAACACGCCAGTTCGATGTTGATTAATCAATCTCTTTGCATATCTATTATGTCGTTCTTTTCGGGCTGCACCAATATTGACACCCACCCATCTCTTTCAATCTGGTGAGCGAGTGGGATTCACAGCCCTGAAACTCCTCTGTTCGGAAAGACTTTTTCAATGCATGAAGAATGTCATTTCGATCCATGGCAGCTCCTCTGATATTGTAGCCAAGCCAGCCAATCTATCAGCTCGTTCATTACCCCTAACTCATGCGTGCCCAGGGACAAAAATGAAGGTGACACACTTTTATACACAATAAACAAACTCTGAGTAGCTCTCTTCGAAACCATAAGATATTCGTAGCTTAATCTGTCACTTACTGGATAAACCCCGATGCGGTACTAACGAGTAAGGCAAAATAATATATATATATATATATATATATATATATATATAAATATAAAATGAATGAATTACATGAACATAGTCATATGCTACAAGTTTATTTTACTATCGCTTAAGGATTGCGTAGCTGATGTATATAGGGCCCTTTTTTCATCTTTACAAATGGTCAATTGGCAAGTGTTTTACTGTGACAACTTCTGAGTTTTCGCTTTTCTCTCTTGTCGTTCAGCTCATAAATAAGTCTCTTCTCATAAGATTCTGCCCCCTTTTGCAATTTGACTTTCCACACAACTCTGTTATCAGTTAGTTTTTTTTCCCATGTGCTGGGACCTATAGAAAAGCTCTTCATTGAGGCCTTGCAGACATCTTTATATCTGAGCAGTGGTCTGCTCTGGTGCCTCTTCCCTCTGATAGTTCACAGAACAACATTTGTTTTGGTATGCGACAAGTTTCCATTCTTCTCACATACCCCGACCATCTTAGTCGTCTACTGCTGAGCATGTCCATGATGGAAGGCAGGTTTGCACGATGCAGTACTTCAGAGTTGGTTATCTTGTCGTACCACCTGATATTCATAATCTTGCGGAGACATCGAAGGTGAAATATGTTAAGTTTCCTCTCGTGTCTTGAGTAGGCTGTCCATGTTTCTGAGCCATATAGTGAAGAACCAATTACACAGGCTCGATATATTGATTGTATGAGATGCCAAATTCTACGTTTCCTTGCCATGTGTAATATAACTTGCTAATAACCCAACATTGCACTGTAAGATTGTGTGCAGGTTAACAAACCACTTCAGACTGAGCCTTAATTCCGGCTTCTACTTGGCAGACAAATGCATAGATAAATTCTCAAATAAATCTGCGACAAATGGGAAACTGTAGATACAACTCTGTGCAGGACGTGAAGAGTTCTAGAAAGAACCAACATATAATTGAGGTACTCGTTAAAAAACTGTCGTTTCTGCCTGTAATGCCGCTTATTTAGGGCGGTGTAGGACAGATGGGACGAGAGCTTGATGAATATAATGACCGCATGGCTAGTGCTGTCGCTGTGAAGTTGTTCAGGTTAGAAGTTTTCATTTATGCCTACGACAGTAAAAAAAAATTTGGCTGTACCGTAAATTGAACACTTTTCACCTGCATGAGAGCCGCGCTCTAATCCATTCGACCAGACGTTTTGATCAATGATAATTTTGCTGCTGTTTTTTCTCAATATGTCAAGCAAGTGACATTATAAAGACCATATCAATTGCTTGATAAAGAATGCTTGGTTAAAGTTTCATTGCAGTATATTGTTGCACATTGTTATATTACCTCAATTCATGTGTTAATATTTCGCCGGTTATTTCAACAAAATGTTAAAAAAGAGGATTACGTTGTGTACCATGTACCATGGAGAAAGAGCTAAGGACAGTCACTGGCGATTGATAGGATACACATTGAGAAGATCGACCGGAAGCATTGCAAGACAGGCAATGTTTTGGAACCCGCTGGGAATGAGGAGTAGGGGAAGGCCTAGATATACCTGGAGAAAAATAGCTGGAGACTGATATGAAAAGGAAAGGTAAAACATCCAAAGAATGGGAAGGGATAGCAGGAGAGAGGAAACGCTGAAAGAAGTGTGTTGGAATCCTGTGCTCCGTTGAGAGTTGAAATGTGAAGAAGAGGAAAACTGTGTTTCCCCATATGGCTCAGTAATCCGCTGAAATGGCCCATTCATCCAGGGCAGCGTTTCCCAAGGCGTACCACCCCAGTGGGCGCTGAAGCGTTCTAGGGGCGGTAGTGGATTCAGAAGAATTTGTGAGGTGTTTAGGCGATTAGGGGTCGGTGGCTCCTTAAATAAGAAAATAATAATAGATATTTTAAAATATATTATTTCCGTGATTTTGAGATTGAATAATCATTTAAAATTTGAATACTACATTTAAATTCATCTCATTCGTCTTACAAGATCCATTTTTCATCAATTTTCTATTTCATGCATATAATCATTTGAAAATTGACCATGTGTTGCAGAAATATATATCAATTTTCTATGTCAAAAAGAAAATAGAGCATGTAAATATGTGGGAGGGGGGCGTTGGCAAACTTTTATAATGTGGAGGGGGCTTTACAAAGTTTATGTTGTGCAAAGTGGGCGGTGGACCGAACAAGTTTGGGAATCTATGATCCAGGGAGTTTTATGTAAAGCACGACATTCGTAGCTTCAGCAACAATGCTAAGCATCTCCGGAAGGAATTCGTTCGTGAACCGAACGACGGGTCTGAATTCGAACCCACGATCTTCGAAATGATAAGAATAGAATACGTGAGAACATTACCAGATGTTAAACAGATATTATGAATGGTGACTTGAAATCTCACCTCGTTTAGAATTTGTTTGGAGTTCAGGGACACCAAGAATCTGTGTAAAATCTTTGCTGTACCAAACTAGCAGTTCCTCCCCTGACTTAACTATACGTAATGTTCTGTAGTAGACTCCGCCTTCTTTCATGTACGCTTCCATGTTTTGCTCATCCTCATCTCTAGCAGGTGACACGTACGGCAGCCAATCTAGAGCCCTAATTCCTTCTTTGAGTTCGTCTATATCCACCTGGGAAAAACAATAATTTAATAAGCAAAGGTGTATTCTTGTCTTTGAAATAAGGTGGGATACAAATTAAGAATTTAATACTTCACCCAGTTCATGTTCATTTTAATGTAATAATAGTAATATTATTTTATCTATAAATACTTGTAAACATTATACAGTGTGTTCAAGATAAAAACAGCCCCATTGACAAATCGAAAGTTGCCAGTTACTTATTGCGATGTGTCTATTTACTATTTAAACCGGTTCTGACTAGCTTGTCCTTCGTTATATTTGTTCATCGCCCCTTCCCGCACTACAATTACACACCATCACACAACCATGACCTATATACGTCCTAACTGAACCTTCTCATTTTCATAAATATATGCCAGATTAGCTCCATTGATAAGCTACTTTTATCTTGAAGACCCTGTACTATCATAACTTACAAACGTATTGAACACATTTCATACTATATATCATCATGTCTTATATGCTCTTGACAATTGTAAATAAACTAATGCGAACAACTCTTTTAGAAGACAAAAAAAACAAAACAAAGCACTGATACAGCTTAGTGCTGAATTGCTATAGTCCGTTCAACAATTCATGCCAACAGTCCGATGCGAATTGCAGCACAACCATCAATTCTACAGTAACAAAACTTTACACCCAATCTTAGAATTATACTGACGTAAATGTCTGATGGAAGAAATTCATTTTGAAGAAATCTGGATTTTATAATATAATGGTTTCCTTTGATGTTAGCGACATATTTGGCGAGTTTGAAACGAAATTTGAATTTTGATAGTAAACAAACCAATTTGACATTTGAAGACAAGTGTCGTGCATAGGTGTATTATCACAGCTCATACATAGGGGCCAATGTTGAAATTAGCAATTGAGTCATGAAATAAACAAGAAATGTAGACTTAGTTGTATTATTGCTTTTACACAACTTCAATCAAGTGTCATGACTGCCACAACTCTCTACATGGTGCAGTTAATCAGTTCTGACGTCGATCTTTTGTCGAACCATGACGCCAGACCATCCAACATCTACTTCCTCTATCTTCCACGATCTCTCCTTCCCTGAATTTTACATGTTATCACCAAATTTGATTACGTTACATAACTAACATTACAGTTAAAGTTAGCTGTCATGTCATAATGCCCTCCTCCTTTCACATCCAGGCTTGGAGCTGGTAATGGCGGAGCTACTAAATGTTCTCTTCGTATTGCTACTCCTTCGGTACAATGTGTTTGTGTTAACTGATGTGGTAGGGAGGTATCACTAGAATAAAATGACTCTTTTCAAATTGGTACTATGACCCGTCTGTACCTCTTCGCAAAATAAACGTATAGTATTACTGACACTTTTTTGCACTGTAATAAATTTGCACTTCAAATTCATTATGAATGTTATATCAATGTCTGTTTCGAGAAGTCAAAAATATTACCCAATAGCTTCATACTAATTTGGACATACGCCTTAAACGAAGCGTCCGACTCACACTAATGACTTCATTTGTTTACCGCAGTCAACAGCGTGTTGAATTGGTGCTCGGGAAATGCAAGAATTGTTTTTTAAAATATATGTCGTACCTAATATTGCTATTATTTGCCGTCAATGAATTAAATGGCTGTAAACATTAGTTTTCATTAACCATGCCAATGGATGCGTTAAATATATAGCACAAAGAAGTATTCTCGATATAAAGGGAAAACTGCCGTAAAACTATGTAACAATGACGAAACATGTAAAACTATGTAACAATGACGAAACATGTAATACTATGTAACAATGACGAAACATGTAAAACTATGTAACAATGACGAAACATGTAAAACTATGTAACAATGACGAAACATGTAAAACTATGTAACAATGACGAAACATGTAAAACTATGTAACAATGACGAAACATGTAATACTATGTAACAATGACGAAACATGTAAAACTATGTAACAATGACGAAACATGTAAAAACAAAGTACTGTCGTTTTACAAAATACAAAAACAATAATTATACACAGCAACGTTTCGACCAAAATGCCTTTATCAAGCAAAGGATACACCAGGAGTGAAGAATTAACTTCTTACACGTCACAGTACACATAGAATCAGACAATAATTTCTTCTCTTCTATTGTACTCAGACCAGGCACCTTAAGTGGCAAGTTCACTAACAACTACGATATGTCTGCTCTCCTTTCAAGATACAACTATCAACAAAAGTATACAGACGTATCTATTCTCATAAGTTAAGAAAGTAGCATCATCTCATTTACCAGTCAACATGTAACACAAAAGACGAAGAATACAATTTTACATACCTTGATTACAATCCTGTCTTAGGTTTGTCATAGGTTAACATACCTATGACATAAACAGGTCCGTAGCAGAAAGGTGCGCGGGGAAGGGGCCAAATATCTGTCCGTAGTCGATGTCTGTAATTGTAACAACTCCCATTTTGGACTTCAGCGACCACAACAAATCTAGTTTGGGAAAATATACAATGTGTGTTTTTATTTTATTGCAAACAACAGTGACTTCATCAATGCTCAATGAGTAAAGATACACTCTGAAGATTTCAACCAAGATAAAGGGTATTCTCTATCTGAGTTGCACGCCCGCCTGCCCAGTGTTCTCGTAGCGCGTTGGACGACGGGTGACAAGCTCCTTGTGAGTGGGGTTCAATTTTGCGGGCTGGCAGAAAAGCCACAGGTTTTCCAGATTCACGATGTCCATGACACCGAGTCGAAGAGCTCAAAGCTCAAGTGCTTCTGGATCGTAACAGAAGAAAAAAATACGAGTTGCGCAAGCTTTACAATGATTGATTGATTGATGGATAGGACCATCATCATTGCACATCGGTGAGTAACCATGTGTGCTCCAACTCTCTCTTGCACAAGATCTCAGCTGCAGTGCAAGACTCCGTAGCACCGGTGAGGGTCCCCGATGTAATTGTGAAGATGGTAAAGATATTTTTGTTGGAATGTTATTTTTAATCTTTCCGAATGAATTTTGACTGGGTAGCGGCTTTAAAGCCTGCTCTTCTCGATTTTTAACTGCCAAGAGTTCTTTTAGTACTCACATTTAATACGGGACCTACGGTTATTTTCCCCCATGAGGCCATTACCTTGTAGTGGTGGGGGCTTGCTGCCTCAATGATCCAGAAAGTTATGCCGGCAGGAACATTCTGTTCCTGGAAGGGTTACCCATGCCGGACAGGTCCAAGGTGAGAGGTCAGACTAAATGTGGCCTCCTGGTCCTCCAGGTCGGGGGTTGGGCGCAGTGCTAACAACTCTGCCCCATAAAAAGAAAAAATGTTACAGAAACTTCAAAAGGAAATAAATGCTCTCGATGTCCAGCGGTCTTGAGACAGAGTACCACTGTCAGCATGAACAGTATGGGTGAAAGCCGCAAGGAAGCCCACGCTGGGAATTCAAGTCTGCTGGATGTCAAAACTAAACTAAGAATGAGAATGAGACAAGAAATGCCTGCAAGGATAGCCCTCACTTGGACACCAGAGGGAAAGAGAAAGAAAGGCAGACCACGGACAACATGGAGGCGCATGATGGAAGAGGAACTGGACACCGCATCTCTGACGTGGGGCTCTGCGCTGAAGGTTGCACGGGACAGGAGAGCATGGAAAGTCCTTTCTGAAGCCCCATGTGTCACTAGGCATGACGGGATTAAGTAAGTAAGTAAGTACGTTTTATCTTCCGTCTCCGATAGGACTAGGAACTCGATCTCACCTACACTGAGATCAGGATCTCTGGAAAAATATCCAGATGGTTTCACGAGGGAGCGAACCTGTTATCTTTGGCACGAGAGACGAGCACCCAACCTCTGCGCCCCAGAGACCTCAAGCTATGCATACCGATAGGTGCGGCCAGACGGGAAAACCATGACAGAAACCCCAGTAGATAGATCAACCAGCACAGAACGGTTGATCAGTTACTAGTCAAAACCATAGGTTCCTATAGTGGGCAGTACCACACCTCCCCAGTGGGCGCTGAAGCCTTCAGGAGGGCGGGGGCGATAGTAGGTTCAGAAGCATTTGGGGGCGTTCAGAAGACTACGGGTCGGTGGCAACTTATAGAAGAAATTAATAATATATATTTTAAAATAAATTACTTTCGTGAATTTGTGATTGAATAATCATTTTAAATTTAAATTCTACATTTTACTTAATCTTGTGCCCGTCTTACACGATTCATTTTGTCATCAGTTTTCTATTTCAGTTATATAATCATTTGAAAATTGACCATGTGTGACAGAAATATATATAAATCTTCTATGTCAAATAGAAAATAGAGCGCGTATATATGTGGGGGCGAAAACTGATATGTGGGAGGGGCAAACTGTTATAATTGGGGGTTACAAAGGTTATGTCGTCAAAGTGGGCGGTGACCCGAAAAGTTTGGGAACCTATGGTCTAAACACACTGAAATACATGCGTATGAGGAGATCGGATTAGTTATGGACATGCCCAATCTGTGATGTAGATGAGATTTAAGTGAAGAATAAACAATATTATTGTTTTCTATTAGTACTGTGTACACTTGTCTAGTACTGTGTACACTCGTCTAGTACTGTATACACTCGTCTAGTACTGTATACACTCGTCTAGTACTGTGTACACTCGTCTAGTACTGTATACACTCGCTTAGTATTGTGTACACTCGTCTAGTACTCTATACACTCGCTTAGTATTGTGTACACTCGTCTAGTACTGTGTACACTCGTCTAGTACTGTATACACTTGTCTAGTACTGTGTACACTCGCTTAGTACTGTGTACACTCGTCTAGTACTGTATACACTTGTCTAGTACTGTGTACACTCATCTAGTAATGTATACACTCGTCTAGTACTGTGTACAGTCGTCTAACACTCGTCTAGTACTGTGTACACTCGTCTAGTACTGTGTACACTCGCCTAACACTCGTCTAGTACTGTGTACACTCGTCTAACACTCGTCTAGTACTGTGTACACTCGTCTAGTACTGTGTACACTCGTCTAGTACTATGTACACTCGTCTAGCACTGTGTCAACTCGTCTAGTACTGTGTACACTTGTCTAGTACACTGCACACACACCTTGTACTTCATTTTCTAAATTGTCAAAGATAATTGACTAGAACTGAACCCAACCCTCCCCACATCCAACATCCAACATTCTTCAGTTACAGTGCAAAGTAATAAATTTGAAACGCAGTCTCAGATAATAAAAAAAATAACTAAAACAATAAATTGACTTCTTAAAAAAACTGAAGATGAAACTGAGAACGATCTCCAAAAAAAAAAAAAAAAAATATAAAAATGGATAAAGACGGCTAGATTCGAATGAGAGCTTTTGCTTTAAATTTAAGAGGCTAAACTAATAATAGGAAAGGTCTCTTCTTTCGTAAAGTTCCTTCTTAAAGTGATCAAGACACACACTCTCAGAGCAATTTATCCAACAGACTCCATTCTTCGGGTTAACCAGATCTCTACTTTAGCTCGATGATTGAACACGGCTCGTTGCTTCCACATACGCTGTCTTCTAACAAGAATATGTTTTACAGCGTCCAAAGTGATTTCTTGTAGGATTCAATAACTCCCGAAAATGGCCCAGGCAATTGAGGACCTGTTTGCCCGATAATGGAGCAAATTGGAAATTCATTAGCTTTCCTATTTCCCTGGACTATCTCGCATCAAGCTAGAGCCAGAAGACAGCTCAATCCGTGATGTGATATTGCTTCATTGTCGTAAATTGTCATGTTTTTGGATGAAGTCCTAATATACTTTGACGCTAGCACGTCCTCAGACAATCTTATCCCTATGGGCAGATGTTTCGCTCCTGTCTTAAGAGAAGACAGTTTGTTGGCGACAATCGCCTTAGGTTGTTTCTTTAAGGATTGATAGAAAATGTTGATAGTTTCAAGAAGAGAAGACTACGGATAAAATGAAAAGTGAAATGAATAATAACAAACCAAATATTGCCAGATTGTTCTGTAAAATGAAAGTTTATATTTTTAGAAACTTCTTGAACGACTTTAGTTTATGCTAATAGTGTTTTAATGTAACAGAGAGAGAGAGAGAGAGAGAGAGAGAGAGAGAGAGAGAGAAATGAGTGAAAGGACAAGAGAGAGAGAGAGAGAGAGAGTAAGGGGACCGAGAAAAAGAGCAAAATACATATCTTTTTTATTAGAAATATAGTACAGAGAGAGAAAGAGAGAGAGAGAGAGAAAAAAGAGAGATGGAGAGAGGGAGAAAGATAGAGAGAAAGAGAAAGATAGAGAGAAAGAGAGAGAACATGTTCGTGGAGCAATTAAGTATAAAGTGAGGGAGATAGAGAGAGAGTCTCTTGATGAGAAATGAAGTGCAAACATAGAGATATGTTTGAGGAGATATATATAGTGAAAGAGAGAGAGAAAGAGAGAGACGAGAGAAAGAGAGAGAGAGAGAGAGAGACGAGAGAGACGAGAGAAAGAGAGAGAGAGAGAAAGTAAGAGATCTGGTCCAAAAATAATAAAGTGCACACAGAGAGGTAGAGATCTTCTCAGTAGAAAAAAAGTCACAGAGAGAGGTAGCAAGATATACTTGAAGCAAAGAAAGATGTAGCAAGATATACTTGATGCAAAGAGAGAGGTAGCAAGATATACTTGATGCAAAGAGAAAGAGGTAGCAAGATATACTTGATGCAAAGAGAAAGGTAGCAAGATATACTTGATGCAAAGAAAGATGTAGCAAGATATACTTGATGCAAAGAGAAAGGTAGCAAGATATACTTGATGCAAAGAGAGAGGTAGCAAGATATACTTGATGCAAAGAGAAAGGTAGCAAGATATACTTGATGCAAAGAGAAAGGTAGCAAGATATACTCGATGCAATGAGAGAGGTAGCAAGATATACTCGATGCAATGAGAGAGGTAGCAAGATATACTCGATGCAATGAGAGAGGTAGCAAGATATACTTGATGCAAAGGGAGAAATCTGATATAGAAGTAAAGTACTAAGAGAAAAAGAGCGAGATATTTTTTATAGAATAAATAAAGTGCAAGTAGTGAGTGAGTGAGTGAGTGAGTGAGAGAGCTAGAGAGAGAGAGAGAGAGAGAGAGAGAGAGAGAGAGAGGAGCGATTGCTTTCATGTTTAACCGTCACTGCAAAAAACACTTTCACTTTGTTCATTGACAAACTAAAATGTGGATGTAATATAAATCTTGAAGTTATGTAATGCTATTAATAACCATCGTTTGCATGTCGGGCCTTCTTCTTCTTCTTCTTCTCTTCCACCATTTACTTCTTTATAGAAGTGTTGGGGTGAAACGTAATGATCTTGTGTGTGCTTGTTTTAAGGCACTTTGTAAGCTGATATTCATGTTCGTAAGGCTGTTCTTAATGCCGTCGCTCCATCTTTGCGTGGTCTTCCTCTTGCTTTGTACTCATTATACTTTTTCTGTGTGGCTCTCTGTGATAGGCGTTACCAGGGCTCCTGAAAATGGGTATGTCGGGTACATTACTAAAAATAGAAACGTTGAGATAGCATGCGCATGACGCTTTTTTCGTTAGAACCGATTAACAGAAACGTTACATTGTACAGTGCAATTACGCGTTGGATGGATGTCATGTGACATATTCAAATATCTGATCGACAAGTAGTAACTAAATAGAACTTGCTCAGCTTTCAGAAAAGACAGAAATTCACTTGCAGTGGATTCCATCTCACTGTGGCATTGCAGGCAATGAGAGTGCCGATGTCTTAGCTAAGGAGGGCAGTGCCAAAGAGCAAATTTACCAACCCCTGTCTTTTCAAAAGGTTAAAACCCTCATACAGAGAAAATCGGCAGTAGATTGGAAGACAAACACTGGATATGATTATGGAAAAGACTTCCTCACAGACCTAAGCAGAACAGACCAGGCCATTATATTTCACTACGCACCGGACACTGCAGACTCAACAAACACTTATTTTGACAAGAAATAAGTCAAACAACTCTCTGTCAGTGTCAGCAGGCGGAACAGACACCGGAGCATATCCTGCAAGACTGTCCTCTCCTGGGTGAGCAGATAAGCAACATGTGGCCACACCCAGTCGACCTGAAAACTAAGCTTTGGGGAAACCTGACAGACCTGAAGCTGACTGTCCAGTTAGTGGTCCACAGTAAACTAAGCGCTTGACCAGAGATCGCTGAAGAAGGAAACCTGACACATCTGAAGCTGACAGCTCAGTTTGTGGACCACAGTAAATTAAGCGCATGACCAGAGCTAGCTGAAGAAGGAAACCTGATAGACCTGAAGCTGACAGCAGCTCAGTTTGTGGACCACAGTAAATTAATCGCATGACCAAAGATCGCTGAAGAAGAAGAAAAAGAAGTATCTAAATAAAATTACTTGATTAAAAATTGGAACAAATTTTTTAATGAAGAAACAAAATCTTTTAATAATGAATTATTTCCATCATTATGCTAGTGTTGTTTATCTAGTGAATATATTGATCTCTTTTTGTAAAACAATATGATTTATTATTTGATGTGATTATCCTTATCCCTCCTCATTGATTGATTTATTGATTGATATGACCATCATCATTGCTCTTCAGTGATTGATTGATTAATTGATCTCCTTTCCCGTCTGCCTTTTTTCTTCTGTGCTTAGATGTCTCCTTCCATAATATTTTCTCCAACCCTTCATGTCTTTTTATATGCTCAAAATACTTTTAAATGTTCTTATTTGTAGCATCAACTAGAGCCAAAGGAAGACCAAGAAAAAGATGGATAGACAATATCTAGACCACACTAAATAAACACGGATATAACAAAACAAGGGCAACTCATATGGTCCTGGAACACAAATTAAAGCTTCCACCCCTGCGCTTAACGCAGAAGTGGACAATCAATTCCATCATCCGCCTGGGAAAAGACAAAAAAAACAATAGACCTTATCTTATCTTATCTTAACCACATTTGCTGTGAAGCGTCGTGGGAGAGTTAGTTTCCTATCTTGTGCCAGGTGTGTTGCGCTTGACGTTGTCAGTCCATGCTTTCGCAGGGACTCTGAGATCTTATCTATCCATCGTGTTCTTGGCCTACCTCGTGCTCTGCGCCCTGAGCGTCGATTATTATAGGCACGTGATGGTAGTAAATGTGGTTTCATTCTCATTAAATGGCCGAACCACTTGAATCTTTGCTTCTCGATGTACTGTATGCATGGTATAGTATCAACGATGCTTCTGATATTCTCGTTTCTCACTCTATCTCGCCTTGTAACGTTGACAGCTTTTCGTAGACATCTCATTTACGAAAAGTTGTCCACAATAGACAAGTTTTTGTTTATTTTGAGTTCTTTCTGGATAGATTTATTTCTTCTCTACTCTGTATATAATATTAACACAATCGACAATCGTGGCATATCCTTCACATGACGTTGCCATTAACTACAGTAAACGAGTGGTTGATTTTATATGCACCACTTATACGTTCAGTAGTTTGTAATTACTTTCCAAACGGTGAGGTCTATTTGTACTGTCGTCGTTAACTATCGTTGCTGTCTGTAGTACCGTGTTTTAGGACAGTGTAGGACAGATGGGACGTGAACCTGTGGAATGTAAGGGTCGGATGGCTAGTGCAGTCGCTGCGAAGCTGTTCTTATTATGATTTTTCATTTATGCCCACAACAGAAAAAAATCTTTGGCCTTATCGTGAATTGAACGTGGGTCTCCTGTATGGGAGCCACACTTTAAAAATTCCACGGAAACGAATTAGCTTCCAATCCGCCTGCCGCGGAGTTTGAACCAGGTACGCTTGGGTTGTGATCGAGCTCACTACAACTACAGACGCCCGTACATAATATTCACTTCTATAAAATAT
Source organism: Arion vulgaris (assembly GCA_020796225.1). Classification (NCBI taxonomy): domain Eukaryota; kingdom Metazoa; phylum Mollusca; class Gastropoda; order Stylommatophora; family Arionidae; genus Arion; species Arion vulgaris. The sequence continues at coordinate 30,754,767 of CM036767.1, forward strand.
TAAACTGAAGAAGAAATGTTGAAGAATCGTTGGAAAGCAAAGAAGACTGTAAAAGCTGAAAGTCGCTTCCTCTTAATTCCCGCACATTCATTTTGAAAGTGAACTCACGCGAGAATAAATGTCCCACTCACTAACAATATGAACTGTTGAAATGAAAGTGTAACTTAATTATGGGTAGCAGATAGTTTTAATTAAAGCAGATGTATTTAGTTTCGTGTCAGTGCTAACCAGGTTATCTAGTGGCTAGAGATGGTCAAGTAGCCCAAATTAAAGAAGCTTAAGCCTTCTAGACTGTGGTCAGAAATGGAGAACTGAAAGAGAGAAAGAGTATTGATAGCTGGGAATAGACTTGATAGCTGGGAATAGACTTGATAGCTGGGAATAGACTTGATAGCTGGGAATAGACTTGATAGCTGGGAATAGACTTGATAGCTGGGAATAGACTTGATAGCTGGGAATAGACTTTGGAAAAGCTAGCGGAATAGACTTGATAGCTGGGAATAGACTTGATAGCTGGGAATAGACTTGATAGCTGGGAATAGACTTGATAGCTGGGAATAGACTTGATAGCTGGGAATAGACTTGATAGCTGGGAATAGACTTGATAGCTGGGAATAGACTTGATAGCTGGGAATAGACTTGATAGCTGGAATAGACTTGATAGCTGGGAATAGACTTGATAGCTGGGAATAGACTTGATAGCTGGGAATAGACTTGATAGCTGGGAATAGACTTGATAGCTGGGAATAGACTTGATAGCTGGGAATAGACTTGATAGCTGGGAATAGACTTGATAGCTGGGAATAGACTTGATAGCTGGGAATAGACTTGATAGCTGGGAATAGACTTGATAGCTGGGAATAGACTTGATAGCTGGGAATAGACTTGATAGCTGGGAATAGACTTGATAGCTGGGAATAGACTTGATAGCTGGGAATAGACTTGATAGCTGGGAATAGACTTGATAGCTGGGAATAGACTTGATAGCTGGGAATAGACTTGATAGCTGGGAATAGACTTGATAGCTGGGAATAGACTTGATAGCTGGGAATAGACTTGATAGCTGGGAATAGACTTGATAGCTGGGAATAGACTTGATAGCTGGGAATAGACTTGATAGCTGGGAATAGACTTGATAGCTGGGAATAGACTTGATAGCTGGGAATAGACTTGATAGCTGGGAATAGACTTGATAGCTGGGAATAGACTTGATAGCTGGGAATAGACTTGATAGCTGGGAATAGAAGATGAAGTGTAGATAGAGACTAGAAGTCTCTGTGGCGTAGGGTTAGGTGCCCGTCTCTCGTGCCAAAGGTACCATGTTCGCTCCCTCGTGGAGCCATTCCAGAAATCTTTGAATACAGCGTAGGTCATATCGAGTTCCTAGTCCTATTGCAGATGGCAATAAAACCGTGTTCAATTTGAGCAGGTAAAAGAACCATTCGCAGTTCAAAACTGAGAAGAACAGGCTGGAAAGCTGCTGCCCGGGCAAAAATCATTAGAAAAGATTAAAAATAAAATTCCTACAAAAATATGTTCACTATCTTCAAAATGACATCGGGGGCCCTGGCCGGTGCTACTGAGTTCGTGCACTGCAACTGAGACCTTCTTGTGTAAGAAAGATATAAGTGCACACATGATTAATCACCGAAATGCAATAATGATGGTGCTATCAATCAATCAATAAATCAGATAGAGTATCGATAGTTGTATATGTAGATATTTAAAACAGAATACCATAATGTGTGGATATAGACACTCAAGAGAAATTAGCGACAGTTGTGGATATAGACACTAGAGATAGAATACAGACAGTTGTGGATATAGACACTAGGGGTAGAATACTGACAGTTGTGGATATAGACACTAGGGGTAGAATACTGACAGTTGTAGATAAAGACACGAGATAGAATACTGACAGTTGTGGATATAGACACTTGAGATAGAATACTGACAGTTGTGGATATATACACTAGAGATAGAATACAGACAGTTGTGGATATAGATACTAGAGATAGAATACCAAGTTGTGGATATAGACACTAGAGATAGAATACATACAGGTGTGGATATAGACACTTGAGATAGAATACAGACAGGTGTGGATATAGACACTTGAGATAGAATACCGACAGTTGTGGATATAGACACTAGAGATAGAATACAGACAGGTGTGGATATAGACACTTGAGATAGAATACCGACAGTTGTGGATATAGACACTTGAGATAGAATACAGACAGTTGTAGATATAGAGGCTAGAGATAGAATACAGACAGTTGTGGATATAGACACTAGAGATAGAATACTGACAGTTGTGGACATAGACACTTGAGATAGAATACAGACAGTTGTGGATATAGACACTAGAGAGAGAATACAGACAGTTGTGGATATAGACACTAGAGATAGAAACACAGTTGTGGATATAGACACTAGAGATAGAATACAGACAGTTGTGGATATAGACACTAGAGATAGAATACAGACAGTTGTGGATATAGACACTAGAGATAGAATACAGACAGTTGTAGATATAGACACTAGAGATAGAATACAGACAGTTGTGATATAGACACTAGAGATAGAATACGACAGTTGTGGATATAGACACTAGAGATAGAATACAGACAGTTGTGGATATAGACACTAGGTAGAATACGACAGTTGTGATATAGACACTAGGATGAATACAGACAGTTGTGATATAGAACTGAGAAGAATACAGACAGTTGTGGATATAGACACTAGAGATAGAATACAGACAGTTGTGGATATAGACACTGAGATAGAATACGACAGTTGTGGATATAGACACTGAGATAGAATACGAGTTGTGGATATAGACACTAGAGATAGAATACAGACAGTTGTGGATATAGACACTAGAGATAGAATACCGAGTTGTGGATATAGACACTAGAGATAGAATACAGACAGTTGTGGATATAGACACTAGGTAGAATACGACAGTTGTGGATATAGACACTAGGTGAATACAGACAGTTGTGGATATAGACACTTGAGATAGAATACTGACAGTTATGGATATAGAAACGAGATAGAATACTGACAGTTGTGGATATAGACACGAGATAGAATACTGACAGTTGTGGATATAGACACGAGATAGAATACTGACAGTTGTGGATATAGACACTTGAGATAGAATACGACAGTTGTGAATAGACATTGAGATAGAATACGACAGTTGTGGATATAGACACTGAGTAGAATACTAGACAGTTTTAGATATAGACACTTGAGATAGAATACAGACAGTTGTAGATATAGACACTTGAGATAGAATCCGAGTTTGATATAGACACGAGATAGAATACTGACAGTTGTGGATATAGACACTTGAGATAGAATACTGACAGTTGTGGATATAGAAACGAGATAGAATACTGAAGTTGTGATATAGACACGAGATAGAATACGACAGTGAATAGACACTTGAGATAAATACTGACAGTTGTGAATATAGACACTATTTTTTGTATGAGATCAAACAGAAGATATGACGTCAGTTTCACTGGGTTTCACAAATGACTCTGATTCTCCTGTGCAGAAATGACACTCCACCTGCTTTGAGTAAGTAGCCTAAGAACGTATCTGTCTCTGGAAAAATCCCAAGGTTTTCTGGGAGAAAATCAACATGTAAACAGAACGGCAAGGTCCGGATTCGATCCCTCGACCTTCAGAACGCAATGCAAAGGCCTAACCGCTTTAGCAACATAAATTTTTGATAGAATACCGACAGCTGGTAATGTGATTTTTCTGCGAGTGAATAATACCAGATCACCTTTCTCAGACACTAGTTGTTTCTCAGTTTGCACCAAATTCTGCATATCCTATGGGACGCACTGTACCGCAACTTTTTTCTGATTAAACTCGCAACGGACGCTTGATAAATACTGTCTTGTTCTTCATCTCATTTCTCTGAACAGCTTTCGCATCTTAATTTGTTTTGTCTGGATTTCAATCACTGCACGTTTCCAGAGTTCATTGTTAAGAGATATTCCGAGAAACTTAATACATATATTAGTCTACCTTCGACAGAAATAGAGGCGGTATAATATAATTTATTTTTTTGACTTTATTTTGATTTTGAAGGCTAAAAAAGGATCCATAGGCGAAGGGTTGACTTCAGTGCACCGGGTTTCCATATATAGCTCCGTCTATCTGGACATAAATTACAAACCACCTGTCACGGGTGTTACTTTTTCTTCACCCTTCGCCCCTAGGGAAGCATAGGTCCGCAACCAAGACTTTCCAATCCCGTCTTTTCCAGATCTCTGCTCTCTCTGCCCATTTTCTTGCATTCCGTTTCCAACTCCCGTGTCCAGGTGCTTCTGGGTCTTCTATTACCTCTCTCTGGTGGTTCCATCGAAGAGCCTGCCTCGTGATGCTGTCAGGGTGTTTCCTCAGTGTGTGTCATATCCATTGCCACCTTCTGCTCCTTATCTCTTGTTAAACCTGCCGTTCTACGTGTATCACACAAAGCACGAATTCTCTAACTCCAGTTAGAATCTTAGGGATTTCCTAAACAAATTCACATGCGAACTGAACGACGTAGTCCGAGTTTGAACCCGTAACCTTCAGGACTCAAAGCAAATATTTTAACCACTTCACCACTGAGACTCCCGCTTCTGAAGTTAATATTTTAACCACTTCACCACTGAGACTCCCGCTTCTGAAGTTAATATTTTAACCACTTCACCACTGAGACTCCCGCTTCTGAAGTTAATATTTTAACCACTTCACCACTGAGACTCCCGCTTCTGAAGTTAATATTTTAACCACTTCACCACTGAGACTCCCGCTTCTGAAGTTAATATTTTAACCACTTCACCACTGAGACTCCCGCTTCTGAAGTTAATATTTTAACCACTTCACCACTGAGACTCACCACTGAGACTCACCACTGAGACTCCCGCTTCTGAAGTTAATATTTTAACCACTTCACCACTGAGACTCACCACTGAGACTCACCACTGAGACTCACCACTGAGACTCACCACTGAGACTCACCACTGAGACTCCCGCTTCTGAAGTTAATAAGAGAGATCTTCAGTGCTATATATAGACAGGACTGACATATGGATGTCAGTTCTGGTCAGCAAAATAAATAAACAGTTCAGATCTCAGGAAACCACAGAGAGTTGGTTGCACAGTAAAGAGGCTAACAGCGCTGTTATTATCATGTTGTGTGTAGCATGATGACTGGCGTAGGTGACCATGTATCATATGGATATAGTCTGATCTGAGGGATGGTTATCAGCTCGGGTATTGACATAACTCATATATCTGTCCAAGATATATATATATATATATATATATATATATATATATATATGCGATATCATGACTCTTATCCTGTAGGTATCTCTCTCTCTCTCTCTATTTCTAACCCAGATTAGGGCATAAATCCTCAACCAACTCATGTCAACTCTTCCTATCCTTAGCTATTTCCTGCAGCTCCCTCCAGTTCTTCTTTATATGTTGATCTCTGCCACCAAATACAGTTTCTATGTATTTCTAGGCCTCTCTTTCTTTCGCTGTCCCTGCAAGTTCTAGGAAGGGACCCTTCATGTTATATTCCCCTCTGATTTGATAAAAGTGTGACCTATCCAGCGTTAGCCTTTGTTAACCTCTTATTTTACTGTAATATGTCTTGTTCTCTTTGTGAGTTCCTCATTTGTGACCCTATCATACCTGTATCTAGTAAGTTCCTCATTTGTGACCATATCATACCTGTATCTAATAAGTTCCTCATTTGTGACCCTATCATACCTGTATCTAGTAAGTATCTACTATAGTTTGATGTATCTAGCAAGTATCTACTATAGTTTGATGTATCTAGCAAGTATCTACTATAGTTTGATGTATCTAGTAAGTATCTACTATAGTTTGATGTATCTAGCAAGTATCTACTATAGTTTGATGTATCTAGCAAGTATCTACTATAGTTTGATGTATCTAGTAAGTATCTACTATAGTTTGATGTATCTAGTAAGTATCTACTATAGTTTGATGTATCTAGTAAGTATCTACTATAGTTTGATGTATCTAGTAAGTATCTACTATAGTTTGATGTATCTAGTAAGTATCTACTATAGTTTGATGTATCTAGTAAGTATCTACTATAGTTTGATGTATCTAGTAAGTATCTACTATAGTTTGATGTATCTAGTAAGTATCTACTATAGTTTGATGTATCTAGCAAGTATCTACTATAGTTTGATGTATCTAGCAAGTATCTACTATAGTTTGATGTATCTAGTAAGTATCTACTATAGTTTGATGTATCTAGCAAGTATCTACTATAGTTTGATGTATCTAGCAAGTATCTACTATAGTTTGATGTATCTAGCAAGTATCTACTATAGTTTGATGTATCTAGTAAGTATCTACTATAGTTTGATGTATCTAGTAAGTATCTACTATAGTTTGATGTATCTAGTAAGTATCTACTATAGTTTGATGTATCTAGCAAGTATCTACTATAGTTTGATGTATCTAGTAAGCATCTACTATAGTTTGATGTATCTAGCAAGTATCTACTATAGTTTGATGTATCTAGTAAGTATCTACGTATCCCTGTAATGTATACGTCTCTTCCTCTTCTTCTTTACGTTCGGTTTCGAATGCACGTCTAAACCATGAGATGGCTTTGCCTTTATGATGTTGCATGTCAGTTGGAGTTCTTCGAAAGTTCCCGAAAGCTTGCTCTGTCCGCTTCGTTCATGAGGCTACGTTTCATTTCGTTGGTGTATGTATGATGGACATGACTGCAGGATGTGCTCTGGAGTCTGTGTTTCTGTCTAGCATGCACACTGTGCAGTCTAAGCAGGCTTTATTCTGTGCATGTGTTGGTTGAGCCTTCAGTGACCTGTTCTTATGCGAAATATTGTTGTATGCTCTTTTCTGTTTAATCTGCTGATGGAATTTTGTGGGTGTTTGCTGTGGGTGTGGGTGTTTGCTGTGGGTTTATTGCCTCCACACCTCTTTGTATTTTCGCTTGATATGTGTCTTGATTTCTGATAGTGACACTGTGTGTTTGTTTTGTATCAGTTTTGTTCTCTCCTTATCCAGCATGTCTGCTCTCTCATACCCTAATACGCCAGAGTGGGCTGGTATCCACTGGAGAGTAATTTGGTTGTATTCGGAGAGCTTGTCTTTAACTGTACACAAATTGTTCGCCTGCCCAGCGTGTTCGTAGCGCGTTGGACTGTGGGTGACAAGCCCTCTATGATTGCGGGTTCAATTCTGTGGGCTGGCAGAAAAAGCCACAGATTCCCCAGATTTACGGTGTTCGTGGCACCGAATAGAAGGGTTACGATGTCTATGGCACCGAGCCGAAGAGCTGAAAGCTCAAGTACTTCTGTACCGGGAAAAAAACTGTACACAAAAAAATAATATTTATTGTAGTAACACACCCTTACTTCAAATAGACAAAGCAAAACAATTTTGTTGTCTTAGAAAGTTAACAAGAATTCCCCAACAAGTAACAAATAAAAAAAAAGTGTTTCCAACACCGCAGACATTCATGAGAATGGGTAAAGAGCTTTTGTAGATCACATCTCCCGTTTGTCTTTTCTCCATCCTCATCAATTTTATCTGATCCTCTCCCTCGACTCCATCTTGACGTTGATAGAGACCATAATTGCTTTCCCCGGAAGTCCAGCAGTAACCAATCAGCGACGCTTAACGCGTTCCGAAGATGGCTACTCCCAAGGGAGAGAAACTGGATTGATCAGCTAGTAACTATTGTCACTACCATCTTGAAGGGAGGTGGGGGAGGGGTGGCGAGTGGGGAGTTTCTCTACAGGTATTTTTCTTATAGGACGTGGACAAATCTAACAAAAGCATAAAAGATGGGCGGGGCGGAGGGCGCATTGAAAAAGGGATACAAATTAAAATCTATCTATTTGTCTATCTATCTGTCTGCCTGTTCAGTTTGTCCGTCCTGTCCTGTCTGCCTATTTAATTAAAAAAGCCATCCATCGCAAGCGATGATGACAACAACCCTAGACGTGTGCAGCTGCACCTCTCTTGTGTGTACAGAGGTGACTGTAGAGTCCAATCCTAGAACACAATCCCTACCATAGGTGGGGCATATATGATCAAGATTAGACATGTGTGTGTTGTGTATTCTGTGTTTTCGCGCAGCTCATTTTCTCTGTGCCTCAACGGCACGACGATTCTCAGCTATGCAGATTTCTCTTATGTTGTTACATCACCACATTTGACGATCTTGCGCCAGGGATTCCCAACACATAATATTTATATCGAAGCATTTCAGAGACACTTCAGAGTGTCTTTAAAGCGTTTTTCTGTCCACCAGCTAAACGTCTGCCCCCTTCAAGCTCGCCATACGTCAACTGTTTTGGGGTAGTTTATCAGGCATCCGAGCAACGTGACCAACCCATCTTTTTGGACCTTCTGCAACAGTGTGTTGACGCTTGTGATCTTTGCTCTTATGAGAACTTCCGTATCTGGAATTTTGTCCTGCCAGCATATTTTTGTAGTCTGCGTAGACAGCTTGTGTGGAAATGATTTATTTTTCTTTGTGTGTCTGCTATACACTGTCCATGTCTCGCTGGCATATAGCAGCGCGGCATACACTATGGTCCCGGGAAACTTCCAGCTTTGTGGCTACGTTTATTTCTTTCCGCCCCCACACAGTAACACGCAGCCTTCCAAACGCAGCACTGGCTTTGGATATCCTATTGTTGACCTCAGAGTCTATGTGCCGAGCTGGATAAGATCGCGGCCATTGTAAATAAATTGTTTACGATGGACACGATAGGATGCAGCCAAAGTCGGCAAAGTTGTCCGCTGGTTGGAGACGCTGGTATTTAATATTAATGTCTGCCTAAATGCCTCCAGGCCTGTTCCGTCTCGTCCCGGCACATGATGATGATGAAAATTACCTAGCTCTTTGTTTTCGTAATTCGCCACATATCGATACATAGTTCATCTGCAGTCTTCTATTTTATCAATAATTTTTCCTTTCTGGAAAACAATTCGTAAAGAACCAAAATAGGATTTTTACAGCTCTCATAAAATTATTTCCACGTTACTTTTCATGTATTCAGCATAGTCACTTAGGGTCACAGCGTTCGGCCATGTCATCTGTGTGACATATTAATATTTAGAACGACGTCCCGAGGGCTACAAATCCAGAAGTAATTCCATCATGGCCTCTTCTAGCCCGCGTAACACTGCAAGTAGTATCAACGATTAGAACAACGATGAAAGGCTACCCGCGCTAAACTAATCTGGAACGGACTCCGCCGGCGACAGCGAAGATTGCTACGTTCAGGACTCATTGGACGAGGGGGCTAAAACAATATTGCGATTCACTCTGAAACAGAGCGTTGACCCCCAACGAGTTGATAGGAGCCCCAAATGAGACAATATTGATAGTCCTAGGTCAAACAAGAACTCCACTTATGATGGAATAATTACACTATGTGAGACGCGCTCGAGGGCTGTCTTCAACGAGATATCATAGCTAACGTAGAGTTTGACTTAGTGGGGGAATGTTGGCTGGTGTTCGGTAAAGACTAAAGCTTTTAACTTGTCAGTGATGAATCTTTGAAAGCAGTTTTCTTCACAATTTTTGTTTGGTTGATTATTAGAGCAATCTCAACCAGTTATTTGATTCCCTTGTGTAATTAAAGCGTTCATACTAACTTATCTTCTTCTTCTTTGCGTTCGTTCTTTACGACCAATTTAAATCACTGTGATATGTTTGATCTTTGTCTTAGGACATGTGCACCCGATTTCAGCCAAACTAACTTATCTGTTTAATAATTGTTTTCTAAAATGTAGTAGTTTGTGACCTCTGTAAAGTTCAAATTAGATATTTTGTTTATTTGTTTGATTGAATCTTTCTTTCTTGTCTTTTCTCTAATCCTGTTTTGTCTCACAGCATCAGGGTAAGAAGAGATTTCTAGAACGAGCCCTTGTGGGCCTTAATAAATAGTATTTTTGTCGCCTCTGTTATCTCTGAGATCCATCTTTTGCGTAACCGGTATTTTGCTTTGTATTCATTGTATCGGAGAAACATCGCTCTTTGAAGTGCACTGCCTTTTGGTAATCTGCTTATGTAGTTGAACTATTTAATATGTTGTTTCTTGATGAAGTTTAGTTCTGATGTTGTACCCACTTTTTTCCTGATGTCTTCATTTCTGAACCTGTCTCTTCTTGCTACACCCAGCATTCTGCGTAGACACTTCATCTCTGTCGTGATTAGTTTTCTTCTATCATTTCTTGTCAACGTCCAGGTTTGGCACTGATAGCATAATGTGGGAAGAAAGAATGTGTTGAACATTGATCTTTTTGTGTTCATGTTGACATGTTTGCATAGACCATTATTACTGCACTTCTGTGAATAGCTGTTTAGTAGCCGATCACCTGTTTAAGAGCCTGCGTTTTTCCCCTGGCAACATATGATTGTGAGACATGGACCATTGACAAAGCGGTGGAGAAGATCTTTATTGTCTTTGAATGTAAATGCTACAGAAGAGTATTTAGAATATCACGGACAGTGAGAAGAACAAGCTCTTCTGTTCTGCAACAGCTTGATATTAGAAAGAGATGACTGTTAAGAGCATAAAATCAAGGAAAATTAAATATTTCTGACACATCAAACGACATGAGTGCCTAGAGAAGATAATTTTGGAGGAATGGTGCCTGGAAGAAGAATGAGAGGAAGACCTAGAAGACGATCGATTCAAGATGTCATTGATGATCAGAGAATGACTGCTGCTTGCGCCGACGAACTTTTACATAACAGAGCTTTTCAGGACTGCTGTCATGTCAACAAAGTTCTGGAAGGGACAAGCTACTCATCAATGAGCCGATCATTAACTTACACATAAAGATTTCTACGGCAGAGCACATACTTCGTAACACCGGAGAGTCTTTTTCGATATCAATTTTAAGAACAGTCAGGAGTCTTTGGTAAAATTATATTTGAATTTTAGTTGTTGTTTTTTTAACTTCAATTAACGTTAACCCTAACAGCAGTTTTTCAATCCCATCTCTACTGATTTTTAACGGTTCTTTTGCGTGGTCAATTTGAACATTGGACATACGTTTTAACGTTTTTAATGTACGTCTTCGATAGATCTAGGATTTTTAATGTACGTCTTCGATAGATCTAGGATTTTTAATGTACGTCTTCGATAGATCTAGGATTTTTAATGTACGTCTTCGATAGATCTAGGATTTTTAATGTACGTCTTCGATAGATCTAGGATTTTTAATGTACGTCTTCGATAGATCTAGGATTTTTAATGTACGTCTTCGATAGATCTAGGATTTTTAATGTACGTCTTCGATAGATCTAGGATTTTTAATGTACGTCTTCGATAGATCTAGGATTTTTAATGTACGTCTTCGATAGATCTAGGATTTTTAATGTACGTCTTCGATAGATCTAGGATTTTTAATGTACGTCTTCGATAGATCTAGGATTTTTAATGTACGTCTTCGATAGATCTAGGATTTTTAATGTACGTCTTCGATAGATCTAGGATTTTTAATGTACGTCTTCGATAGATCTAGGATTTTTAATGTACGTCTTCGATAGATCTAGGATTTTTAATGTACGTCTTCGATAGATCTAGGATTTTTAATGTACGTCTTCGATAGATCTAGGATTTTTAATGTACGTCTTCGATAGATCTAGGAACTCGATCTTATCTACATTTATATCTGGGATCATTGGATAAATCATTGGAGTGTTCCAATCGCTTGACTCAGGGAACGAACCTAGCTCACTGTGAGCTAGAAGTGAATACGCTACTTCCATGTCACTTAGACCCCCACCTCTAAAGTAATAAAATCCATGTCAATTACGCTTGTGACTAATAAAGCTAATCTGAGCCGAGAATCGTCCATAATCTGTGCACTAATCTCTCTTTGTAAAGTAGTTGATGTTGTCATTGGTGTTCAGGTTGGCCATGTAGTCTAATTTAATGACTTAAGGCCATTTTTATTGAAGGCAGGAGGGAGGAAAGAGTTTGTTGGTTAACTCACTTCAAAAATGGTATAAAAGATAATAGTGACATTGCTAAAACTTAATCACTTGTTACAAAAAATATATGTGGTCATCATCTCGCCTAGAAAATATAGCTGTTTAACCTGTTACGGTGTTGCTAATTTCATTTCCCTGTCCATCTGCTCTCATCTCACTAAACGCTAAAATATGTCAATTATATCTTCTCGTTGCTGATGTTGTCTGTTAGAGTTGTTCTCCTTCATACATTGTTCTTATATTTCAGAATCCAATTCTGGTTATGGTTTTGGCATTCAGGAATTTCGTCCTGGTGTAAGTAGCTTCATTTCGGCTTTCCCCACTTCCAGTCATATGTGCCAATGTCTCTGGTAGCCCTTCATGCCTACGAATAGGTAGTGTCTTTGTTTCTGTTCTCGTAATGTTGATTTTTTTCTTTCAGGATAGGATTGTTAGTTCCAAGCTAAACCCCCAAGTCTCGGAAGCCATATTTGGTTTGGCCCTTCCTCAATGACTTTTCTGGCCTGGGTGACTCTGCCATGAACATAAGTTCCCGTCATCCTAGCTCACTGTATCACTGAAGCACGCAAACCTTACTACCACTACAACGTAATGGCTTCATGGGGAGGGTTTAATGTTATAAATAACATTTCTCCTAGCTTTTTCACACCTTAGAGTATGAAATGATTATCAATTCACATTTCTATTTTCTAGTGAGCAGGAGGTAGGAGGGTCAGTTCCTTTCCTCACATGTGGATTGTTGAAAAACTGGTTGACCTGACAATCCTCTTGAATCCGAGTCTATAGGCAAACGCTGACTAATTACGGTCTCTTCTTCTTCTTCTTTGAGTTCGTTCTTTACAACCAATTTTAATCACTCTTTGTGATATGTTTGATCTTTTCCAAGAACGTGTATACGTTGCACATTGGTTTGATAGGCCCCTAAACGCATAGACTTCTACATGTTTAGGACACGTGCATCCGATTTCAGTCACATCTCCTTAGTAGCCTCTTACGACATGTGTGGCAGGTAACAGTGGTTCTATTCTTTACACCCCAAATTTGGGCCCATGTAACCACTTGGGTGGACTCCTTATGGTAATCCGTCCCACACAAGATATAGATGGAATTTATTCGCCATTCGTTTTACACTTTGTCAACACTTTCTTGTACACATAAAAGGGTACTTACATACTATGTTGGTCAGCAATATGTTTTTCTGATAGTAACTCTAAACAGAATGTTGCTTTTTTATTCTCTTGCTCTTCATCAAATAGTTTGTCCTGAGCAGAACTTTGCCACCCTAACAGTCCATGGGAAATTATCTCTCGCATAGGCCAGATGTCCTTCAGCGTCATCTTCAAATAATCAATTACTTCCTGAATCCATATTTCCTTTGGTCTTTCATTTTGCTGGATTACGTCCTGCCCTAAAGGTCTCATTCAACTCTTCGTCTCGTTTTATATGTTCTAATTGAACTCAATTGTGTCATTCTTATTAGCAATATCAGTCAGATTTCTTTGATTTTGAATTCTTTATGCATAGATCAATTTGTTCTCTTCTCTGTCCGTCATATCTTTTTCTTCGAACGCTCCATATCGACCACTTGCTAAACACACTTTGTGATGTGTATGTGATCTGAGCCTACGAACGGTTATACGTTGTGGCAGTTATGCGCCTACAAGTAGGCCATCACATCCGATTTATGCGACGCTTTTTATTTACTAGGTTAGCTTCCCTAGACCTCTACCTCAGTCGCCTCTTACGACATGCCTTGTAGGTTGCAATGTTACTATTCTTTGCTCCCTTGCGAGCCCCGGCAATGCACGGATGGTCTATGATATACGAAGAACGCTTCTGTAATACTTATATTTAAAAGCACGTATGTTTTTCCCTGACCATGTTTCGCACCATACAATGCCACTGGTATAGTCCGTTCAACAACTCATGCCCACAGTACAATGCCACTGGTATAGTCCGTTCAACAACTCATGCCCACAGTACAATGCCACTGGTATAGTCCGTTCAACAACTCATGCCCACAGTACAATGTCACTGGTATAGTCCGTTCAACAACTCATGCCCACAGTACAATGCCACTGGTATAGTCCGTTCAACAACTCATGCCCACAGTAGAATGCAACTGATAATATGCATGCTCTTAGTATTCTGAAGCAGACCACTTATAGTATGTAATGTCATCACGACAAAAAACACAGAACATATTGTCTGAACAACTTTTGACACAGAGATCCGTCCCTGAGTACACACTAAATGAACAATGTACAACACAATATTTCTCCCAATAATATGGTACCAGTGCCAGACGTGGACGCTGACACCAAGCGATAGAAGAAAACTAGTCACGAGAGAGATGAAGTGTCTACTCAGAATGGTTGGAGTATCAAGAAGAAACCGGTTTAGAAATGAAGACATCAAGGAAAAAGTGAGGACAACAGTAATAAACTTCATCAAGAAACAACAAATGAAATGGTTCAGCCACATAGTCAGATTACCAACAGACTCAATTGTGACTCAAAGAACGATGTTACTCCGATATAGTAGATAGCCGTCCATCGCAAGCGATGATAACAATCTCAGACGTGTGCTGTTGCACCTCTCTGGTGTGTGCGGAGGTGACTGTAGAGTCCAATCCTATAACAGAATCCCCGACCACAGGTGGGGCATACATGATCAAGGTTAGACATGTGCGTGTTGTGTGCTCTGTCTTTTCGCGCTGCTCGTTTTCTCTGTGACTCAATAATACGATGATTCTCAGCTATTCGGGTTCCTCTTTTGTTGTTACAGCGCCACATTTGGCGATCTTGCGCAAGGATTCCCAGCACGTATTGTCTATATCGAAGCATTTCAAAGACACTTTAAGAGTGTCTTTAAAGCGTTTTCTGTCCACCAGCTAAACGTCTGCCCCCTTCAAGCTCGCCATACATCAACTGTTTTGGGATGCGTTTATCAGGCATCCGAGCAACGTGACCGACCCATCTCACTTGGGCCTTCTGCAACAGGGTGTTGACGCTTGGGATCTTTGCTCTTGTGAGGACTTCGCTGTCTGGAATTTTGTCCTGCCAGTTTATTTTTAGTATTCTGCGTAGACAGCTTGTGTGGAAATAAAGTAGATATAGTAGATACAAAGCAAAAGGCTGTCCATGCAAAAGGTAGACCTCAGAAATAGCAGAGGTAGTGAAAAACATTTTATGAAGTTCACACATAAACCTGTTCTGTTAACTTCTTATCTTGACGCTGTGAGGCAAAACAGGATCAAAGAAAAGACGACAGAATGAAGTGGTACCGAAACATTAATCACAGGTTTTCTGAAACTAATTTACATAGTTCAACAAAAATGTGTCCAGCGCACACAACAAAGAGAACAGGTGTTATATAGGGAGGGCACTTGGACACCGACACGCTTGTAAATCCAATCTTTCTTTGATGTATCTGTGCGGTCTATTTGCTTTAAGCATCTTAAATCCAGAACAGGGGGGTGATGGGGTGAAGAAGAAGAGAATGGGCGGATCAGAGGCGTGGCAGATGTTACACAGAAACCAGTTTGTCGAGACAAAACTTCAAAAGTTATCAGACGTTGTTATGTACGCAATCCTTGGTCATGTTTATAATTGGAAGGAGCTGAGAGGGAGATAACTCTATAGGATATTCATTTGTCCACACCATTACGTTTATATTCGGAGATAGGAGTAGGAAGCGAATGAGATAAATAGTGAGAGAGAGAGAGAGAGAGAGAGAGAGAGAGAGAGTGACATATATATATATATATATATATTCTTTTTCAGCTTGCATAGTTTCTTACTTTCATTCTTTCTTCTTTTGTCGTCACACTGCTACCTTTTTTTTTCTTTTAAAGGATTGACTTCATTGCACCGGGCTTTACCCCATATGGCTTGGTCCCTCTCCGCAGAAATGGCACGCCACCTGCCGAGAGTATTGCACAAAGCACGAACTCCGTAGCTCCGGCAACAATCCTAGGGTCTCTGGAAAAACTGCACTCGTGAACAGAAGGCCGCGGTCCGGATTCGAACCCACGACCTTGGACTCGCAAGGCAAAGGGCTTAACCACTCAGCCACAAAGACCCCTTTTTCCAGTGTTGTGGTTGTCTGTTTTTGTTTTGTGTTGTTTTATTGGCTTGTGTGATTGTTATTTTTGCTCTTTGACAGGATTCTGCTATGTCATCTAACCATCTTTTCGTGATCTTCCTCTCACCTTCTTTCCTGATGTTCTGTTGTAGAAAACTGTATACTGTGGAGTTTGGATGCATTCTTATTAAGTTGCCAAGCCCGACTGCCCAGCGTGTTCGTAGCGTGTTTGGACGACGGTGTGACAAGCACTCTGTGAGTGCGGTTCAATTCCGCGGGCTGGCAGAAAAATTATAGGTTCTCCAGATTTACGGTGTTCGTTGCACCGAACGGAAGGGTTACGATGTCCATGTCACCGAGCCGAAGAGCTGAAAGCTCAAGAGCTTCTGGATCGGGGTAAAAAAGTTCCCCAAAAAAATCAGGTACTTATATGTTTCTGTTCCTTTGTTGCTTATATTATCTACTTATATTTAGGTAACTGCTTTTTGTTTTCTCTCTTGTTATTCTGTCTTGTCTAGGCTGATGTTTAGTTCCCATTTTTTATCCACTCTTTCCATAAAGTGTTTGAACGTTACCACTGTACTTTGTCTTTATCTGCATCCAAATCTATATCATCTGCATATTCTTCTTGTTTCATCTACAGCACCATCGTTCTATATCTTCCATATTATCTCTTCCAGTGGTATGTTACTAATAATAAGAATAACTGTTCATGGCAAGCGATTATGGTAAGAGTATCAGATGTATGCTGCTGAACGTCTATGTTTTACAGAGGTGTGTTGAAACACATCCAACTATGGATAACTAGGCCAGCCAACTGACTGGGAATCCTGATCTAGATCAGAGCAGGGGCTGGAATAAATATATGTTTGATAGAACATTGCAAGCTTTTTAGCAATTTTATTTAATTCTGCGAATCTATGGTTATTTATTTGTGAAAAATATTCATAATATTGATATTCCTTATTGTTAAACTTAACTTGTTGGATAATATACCTTTGATTTAGCATTTTATGTTGATTTTAAAATGAATTCGTCTATATACACCAATACTTGAATGCAAGGTCACGTGGTGTAGTTGTGGTCTGATTTCCCATAATTCTTACTTGAGTCCGAAGGCCCATAAGTCTATAGTTGGTTCTGGTTAAAAAGACTGGGGGTAGTGCAATCATCATGTTTAAAACCTGTCCTTATTTGAAACGGGTCTAATTATCTGTTTTTTGTTTATGACCATCTTACGTGTATCGTCCATGCATAAAGTCACTATGATTAATTTGTTTGGTATTCCTACTTCCAGTATGTTATTCTATAAAATGTTCTTATTCATATCATATGATTTTCTGAAATTGACAAAAATATGTGGTTTTTTTTATCTGACACTCGCAATTTTCTTACATGTTTGCGTCAGAGTAACCTTCTGGTTTACCGAAGATATATCTTTTGCGTCTTTCGGTCCTTTTGTTCGCTTGAAATATTATCTCGCCCGAGTGGTTGTAAAGAACAGAATCACTGTTACCTGCCCCGCATGTCGTAAGAGGCGAATAAGGGGGTTAGGCTGAAATCGGATGCACGTGTCCTAAATGTGTAGAAGTCAACCTGCTGCCTTGCAGGTCGACTGGGGACAGCCAAAGGCTAACGGAGAGCGAACCCAGTAAACGATGGCTGAATCCGGACATATCGTCGAAGGATAAGCACCTGAGCTCCAAATGGCACTGAAGATGTGACGAAACTCACCCATGCTAAGGCTGCATGAATCAGATTTCCACAATGAATTTATAGAAAATCTGGTACATCGGTCTTTTAGGTGATCTCGAGAGAGAAATATTATCTATCTTTTCCCTCTCTCTCTCTCTCTCGATCCCCGCCTGAACCAATGAATTAAATTTTCTCATAAATTCTGCTGTTGTTTTAGGAACTCTGTACCTCCGTACAGCTTCTCGTGAAACTCTGTGTTATCTGGCCGAGTTTCGTTTCTCGGGTCTGCTAAGAACTGGCAGTCTTGCAGTTTGTGCTCTGTCATCATGTCCGCCTTTTTTGCAGTGACACAGGCTGGTTGTACCAATTTTAAATTTGTTGTACATGTGTGCCCGAAGTCTGTTATGGCCGGTACGGAGGCGGAATATAACAACTTGTTCGCTACAGGATAGATCATAGTACCCATCTCTGACGCTGTGTTGTGGGTGGTCTTTCGAGCACTTTTCTCTTTACTGCCAACCGATGGTATCTGTATATTCAATGATGTCTCTTGTATAAATTTCACTGTCTTTTGCAGCTCACATAGGTCCGTTTAGTATTCATTTTAGTTTTGTTTCACAAGGTCAGTGAGTTTACATCACTATATCATATTCAGGGTAGTCTTGGAGTATGTGCTCTGCAGTCTGATGTGCCTGTCCACATGTATACATGACTGAATTGCCAATCTTGAATTATGTATACATGTATGAAACAGTTAATTGCATATCCTTTACTGAACTTTGCGAATCAACCCCAGTTTTTTAACGTTGTTTGTGATTTTTCTAGGCAGTATTACGTTCAGTAGTTTGCCATTGCTTTCTGAACGGGTGGCACCATCGTCCTTTTGTAAAAATCGACGTGAAACAATTTGCAACCAAACTGTCCGCAGCGCGATTCGAACTCAGAACGTCTGGGTTAATAGACGGAATCACTATCCACTAGACCACATGCGCCACCATACATGTATACATGTGTCAATTGTAGCCTGTTCGGAGGCACGAAATTACAACTTTGTTGTAATGGGCTCATATTCTGTAGTTGTCATGTGTTATTATTAGCTGCGTTCTGATTGATTTCATCGATCTTGAAGAACCAATTTTTCTTAAATGTCACTTTACAAGCAAAACCATCAAAATAGAGCAAAATTATGATCAAGATTCAATGTATTCTTTTGTTGTGCGCATAGTTCTTGTTAAATTACGAATTTTCAATTTAAATGTTGTATCAATCCTAACATATGCCAGCGAGAGTTGGAAAATGACTAAAGATATAGAAAGCAAGTTGAATGCATTTGAAAATAGATGTCTGCGAAAAATAATGATTATAAAATGGAACGAATTCAGGAGAAGTGATGAAATCAGAGACATGTCTGGTCAACCACTAGTGACAACTGCTATAAGAAAGAGAAGATGGAGATATGTTGGGCACACCTTGAGGAGAAATGATCAACGAATATCAAAGCAGGCATTGAAGTGGGATGCAAATGGTTCAAGACAAAAGGTCGACCTAAGGAGACCCTGAAGCAAACTTTGCTGAGAGAGGCAGGAAATATCGGTCTCAGTTCCATGGAGGAGATTGAGCGGTTGCCCAGGATAGAGCGGTATGGAGAAATTACTTGCAGGCCCTATGTAACGTATAACGGTACGAGAGGAATTATTATTATTATTATTATTATTATTATAGTTCTTGTTAGAATACAGTAATTGAATTTACTTAAGAGTTTGTACATTTTAGTATAGGAAACCGCCTGTGTGGTGCCGGGGCTAGCAAAGGAAGCAAAGAATAGTACCACTGCAACCTACAAGGCATGTCGTAAGAAGCGTCTGATGTAGGCACTTGCGATGTTACCCTAGTAAATAAAAAGCAGCGTAGAAATCGGATGTGCTGGTCTACTTGTAGGCGCATAAATTGGTACAATCGGTCTTAGGCTCAGATCACATACAAATGACACAAAGTGGTTGACAAGTAGTCGATATGAAACCTACGAATAAGAAAAAAGGAGTATATGAAATAATGCTCTGGGGCCTCACATAAGAAACTTTATTACAGCAACTTTGTGCACAATACTAGTCTAACTTAGCTAGATCTAAAATCATATTTTAGTGTGATTATACAAAGTGTACTAAAACCGAAATAATGAATATTGGAAGAAAAGATAATAAACTAAATAACCATGTCAATGACACTACAATGAACGAAGGGCAAGAATTAAAATACTTAGGATGCATATTCAGAGTAGACAGAAGACTAGATGGAGATATTTTTTTTTTTCCCGATCCAGAAGCACTTGAGCTTTTGAGCTCTTCAGCTCGGTGCCATGGACATCGTAACCCTTCGCCTCGGTGCCACGAACACCGTAAATCTGGGGAATCTGTGGCTTTTTCTGCCATCCCGCGGAATTAAACCCGCACACACAGAGGGATAGTCACCCGTAGTCCAAAGCGCTACGAACACGCTGGGCAGACGGGCAGATAGAAGATAGAAGCTAGAGTGCAAAAATAAAATGCTGTAACCTACCAGCTAGCCCCATTGTTAAATGCACCCAGACATCTCACTCACAGCTAAACAACAGATGATCACCAGCACGCACATGCCTGTGTTACCAGAACCAAACATGGGTGGTGAGCAAAGTACCGTTGTAAAAAATAACTACATGTGAAATTCGATGCCTACGAAAAGTTACCATCAATACCAGAAAAGACAGAGTCACCAACATCAGCATAAGACAGAAAGTTGGCACAGAACCTTGCTTAAAATACGTTGAGAAACAAAGAATGAAGTGGTTCTGCCAGTTAATAAGAATGCAACCAAACTCCACACTATAAACAATTTTCTACAACAGAACACTAGGAAAGAAGGTGAGAGGAAAACCACAAAAATTATAGTTAGATAGCATCGCAGAATCCTGTCAAAGAGCTAAATTAACAAGACAAAAACAGAAAACCACGACACTGGGCAACAACCGGGTAACAGTGTGACTACAAAAGAAGAAGAAACAAAGAGTTAACGAGCTTTGAACCAGAACTTCTACCATCATTACCCTATAATAAAACACAACATGGACTTAGCGCACGAAAAAGATGAATAGAGAACGTCACATAAATCCTACAACATCATAGACTAACAACTACATATGCAACACATCTGAGCAAAGATATAAAACTAAATCTCCCCACGTCGCTTCACGAAGGATGTCAACATGATAAGATACAATAAACTTCTACAACATGTTGTTTCTGGTCGATGTAGCAATAACTTGTCTCATATCATCAACACAAGACCACCTCCGCTCACTAACATAAAGAAAAGAAAGTATTTAATCATCGTAAAATCAGAAAGTATGAGTATTTTACTGGGAGTTAGTGAGAGAACAAAATAAATAAAACCAAAGTTATTTTCAAAAGGGAAGCAATAAATGAAAGGGAGTGATGCAGGGTGAATGATTTTTTTGTCATTTTGGACAAAGCAATCTCGTATGATTCCAGACACGAGCAGTCGGCTATAAGAAAAACGACATCGATGACCTCTGACCCGGAAATATTTGAGCAATCTGCTTATCCAATCAGTGTCTTCCTATAGCGATGCTTCCCTGCGCCCAACCTCATCTGCAACCTTTTAGAAATGGCGGCGATAAATTCTAAATAAATCACCCAGATTTGACACGCGCTGACCGAGTAGCCAAGAGTTTGTTTCAAAGAGGGTACTGTCTCCATTCCTGGAAACTGTATCTGTGGCCAGTCTTCAATGTTTGTAAACCGGAAATGAAATTAGTTCTAATCAAACACGTGGTCGCAGACGGCCAGGGGTTTTCAGACTTGGAAGGTGGGAGAAAATTAGGGGCATAGGTGTAGAGTGTTGGTGAGCGAGATGGGTGTCAGTTTGTGAATAATGCGGGAAATATGACTATTAATTCTATATTAAGTTGTCAAATGAGAAGCGTCTGGGCGAATGGATTAAAGCGTGGCTACCAAACGGGAGAACCGGGTTCAATCGACGGTATGGATACGAAGTTTTTTTCTGTCGAAGGCATAAAGAAAAATCCTAACCTGAACAGTTTCGCTGTGACAGTCTTAGCCATGCGGTCAGCAAATTCCGCAGGCTCATATCCCTTCTCTTCTACACAATAAAAAAAAGCGGTATTACGAGCAGTAACGACAGTTTTTTTGTTCAAGTTGTCAAATAATTGGCAATAAATATCATTCTGCGACGGTGCTTATTTTATTTCTCAGATCTTTTGTTTCGCCCGTGTGTTGCCAGGGGCTCTCAAGGGGAGCAAAGAATAGTAACACTGTAACCTACATGGCATGTGGTAAGAGGAGATTGAAGAAGGGGCCTAGAAAACTACTCTAGTAAATCTTCTTCTTCTTCTTTGCGTTCGTTCTTTACGACCAATTTTAATCACTCTTTGTGATATGTTTGATCTTTGCTAAGAACGTGTATACGTTGTACATTAGTTTGTAGGCCCATAAACGCATAGACTTATACACGTTTAGGAAATGTGCATCCGATTTCAGCCAAACCTCCTTAGCCGCCTCTTACGACATGCGTGGCAGGTAACAGTGATTCTATTCTTTACACCTAAAATTTGGGCCCCGGTAACCACTTGGGCGACTCTAGTAAATAAAAATCATCGCAGAAATCGGGTGCGCTGGCAAACTTATACGCGTATAACTGACACAACGTACAATTGCTCTTAGGTTCAGATTTCATAGAATAGTTAAACAAGTGGTCGATATGGAACGTTCGAAGAAGAAGATCTGACGTTCAAACTCGTGGTCAAAGTAGAATTTTGTTACAATAAAGTGAGCTTGAGTTAATCATTACGGTCTCCCTAGTATAAATCTGATCTGACACCATGATACAGTATAGCAGTGATCAGTAGCGGCTCGTGGTCAGTTTTCTTGGTGGGGACAGACACAGATTTTCGGAAAAATCATAGTGTTTGAAGTATTTACTACTATTTGTCTATTCTGGGAAGTTATTCTCCCTTTCGATTATTGGTGGGGTTGGGCTCCACTGGCTCTCAATAGCGAGCCGCCCCTGGCAGTGGTACTATAAAGTGCAGGTTTTTGTTTGTAAAATTTTACCGGGAGACCTTGTTCTTTCATTTTTCTATAAACCTGTTTTGCCGCACAGCGTCATGATTATAAAAGATATTTATAACGGACTTTTGTGTACGCTTCTCATTAATAATATCTTTCACTTCTTTTGTTATTTCTTTGGTCTAGCTTTTACGTGTACGACCTATTACTTTGTATCCACTGTATATTGTATATGTAGTGGATCCCTGGACATTCAAACACACCTGGAAATGACAAAGGAGATAGGCTAGCCAAGAAAGGGTCAACACAGGAACAACCAATCACAGCAACAACTCTCCATACAGCAAAGCAAATCCTAATGAAAACAAATAAAGACATTTGTCTGAACAGATGGGCCATGGGAAACACAGGAAGAGAGGTGTACAGCCATATGGCCAGCCCTAACCTTAATGACAACATCAACCACCTTACAAGAAGAGATCAGAGCACCATTTTTAGACTTCAAACCCAACACATAACACTTAATTATCACTTGAACAGGATTCAACCACAACACACTCCAGAGTGCCAACTGTGTGCACATCATCATGAAACCGTTCACCACCACCTCTTCAAGTGTTAAGCACTAGAAGACATCAGAAAGACCCTCCTTCCTCCAAGGCCAGATAAATGGAACACACTATACGGAACAAAAGAACAACTTACAGACACGTGCAGATACCACTACATAGCATTGGGCCGAAGGGTAAAGCTCAAGTGCCGCTGGATCATTGAAGAAGAAGAAGAAGATGTATCCACTGTATCAGAGTAACATTGCTCTTTGATACGTATTGTCTGTTGGTAATCTGCTTATGTGGCAAATCATAGAATTTCTTGTTTCTTGATGAAGTTCAGTACTGGTGCTGAATCCATTTTTTAAATTGATATTTTCATTTCTAAGCCGGTCTCTTCTTGATACTCCCAGCATTCTGCTTAGACAATTCATCTCTGTCGTCGCCCGAATAAGGCTTACGTGGATATACTGTCCTGGGCATGCGGGTGTTTACGGTAATGATAGAGCGGACAGGCTTGCATCAACAGCATCGATTGTTGGGGAGTTGAAGATGGATAAGGGGATATTCTTCGGTCTCTACGAGACTCTCTGTTGGATGAGGACACTAAAATCGATGTTGAATCGATCAAGCGATTTAAGCAGTTTGGAGTTACCCGTTGTTCAAGTCGAACTGGATGCCTGAGAGGCAGAGTGAGAGGTGTGTTTAATCAGCGAGCCACAGGAACCATCAGTATGCATACTCTTCGATATCTGTTGGAGGAGACTGAGCACCTATGGGTCTGCCCGGAGTGCAATGACGTCAGTTTAGTAACCAATAACCAATAACCAATAACGCCCGAGTGGTTGCCGGGGCCCAAATTGGGGTGTAAAGAATAGAACCACTGTTACCTGTCACACATGTCGTAAGAAGCGACTAAGGAGGTTGGGCGTGGGACTAGCTATCCCACACCGTAAAAACACTAGATGGCTACAGAACGGAGAGCGAACCGAGTAAACGCTGGATGAAAGCGGACATATCGCCGAAGGATAAGCACTAGAGCTCCAAATAATGCTGAAGATGTGACGTAAAACGCACCCATGCTAAGGCTGCAAGAATCAGATTTCCACATGAATAGAATTTATGGGGAAGTCTGGTACATCGGTCTGGGTGGTGATCGCAAGAGAGAGAGAGAGATTTCTGTCGTGACTCGTTTTCTTCTGTCATTATAAATCAACATTCACTTTTGGCACTGAGAGCGTAATGTGGGCAGAAAGACACTTTTGGCATTGAGAGCATAATGTGGGCAGAAAGACAGTTTTGGCATTGAGAGCGTAATGTGGGCAGAAAGACAGTTTTGGCACTGAGGGCGTAATGTGGGCAGAAAGACAGTTTTGGCATTGAGAGCGTAATGTGGGCAGAAAGATTGTGTTGTTCAATGATCTTTTAGTGTTCACGGTGACATGGTTGCATTTGCGATGTGCGGAAACCTACAAATCTGAGGTGGTCAGAGCGGATCAGATCAGATCTAGAGAAAACCGAAGGAGGCTGCGGTGATACTTAATAAATTGGCGTTTCAGAACAAAGACACGTATCTATGGTATCACATAAGCAAGCACAAATGAATAATAATGTTAACAAAACTAACAAAAAAAGTTGCATTTCAAAGTTGGCTTGATTTGATTAACTGCATCTATTTTGGATTTCGTTAGATATTCTTTCATTTGCTCAAAAGTGCTCCATATGTATGTAAATTAACAGATGCTTGTCTATTGCGAAACATGTTCGCTAAAAGATCATCTGCACATGTGCTTTCTTGCTCGTGTTCTGTTGTATGTAATAAGAGGAAGACAGGTAGAAGATACCAACACAGCAAGCAAAAATTAATGAAGACAGGTAGAAGCTATCCCCACAGCAAGCAAAATAATTAATGAAGACAGGTAGAAGCTATCACAAAGGCAAGCAAACAAATTAATGAAGGTAGGTAGAAGCTATCACAAAGGCAAGCAAACAAATTAATGAAGACAGGTAGAAGCTACTACCACCATGGCAAGCAAAAATTAATGAAGACAGATAACATACTAAAGTGTCTAAAGATGAAAGAATGACTTCAATGCACGTGCACGTACCCATATCGCTCGGTCCCTCTTCGCAGAAATTGTCCGCTACCTCATAATAGTATTACACAAAGCACGAACTCCGTAGCTTCGTAAGTCCGGATTCCAACCACCGACATTCGCAACGCAATGCAACAAATTAAATACTGCACAGCTGAAATAGATATTAAATACTGCACAGCTGAAATAGATATTAAATACTGCACAGCTGAAATAGATATTAAATACTGCACAGCTGAAATAGATATTAAATACTGCACAGCTGAAATAGATATTAAATACTGCACAGCTGAAATAGATATTAAATACTGCACAGCTGAAATAGATATTAAATATTCAAGCGACGTGGGATAAACAAGTATAAGAAGCTGAGAACAAGAGGAAGACCACGCAAAAGATAGAGCGACGGCATCAAGAACAGCCTTAAGAAAATTAATAACAGCTTACAAGGTGCTTATAACAGCACGCACATGATCACTACATTCCCTCCCTCCTCACTAAACACTTCTATAAAAAGTAAATGCTGGAAGAGAAGAAGAAGAAGAAGAGCATTGTAACGAGTAGTGAGAAGTGACAGATAATTGATCTGCGACAGATGGAGAAAGTTAATAACAATATTCTACAGAGATTGAGAAAGTAACAAAGAGAAAGGGAGAGAGAGAGAGAGAGAGAGATGCAGATACCACTACATAGCATTGGGCCAAAGGGCACGAGCTCAAGTGCAGCTGGACCATTGAAGAAGAAGAAGAGAGAGAGAAGTGAGAGAGAGAGAGAGAGAGAGAGAGAGAGAGAGAAGTGATATAGAGGTGAAGGAGAAAAACAAAGGAGGCAATCTCGGAATAACTATGTTTATCGTGTCAGGACTGTGCCGCCATGATTAGTGAGTGACGAGTACATAAGGGGAGACAACGGCTGAACAATCATGATCAAAGGAGATAACTCCCATAGAGAAAGGACTAGTCGAGAGAGTAAATTGAGCGAATGAACGGAAGGCGTGAAAGAGGACAGTTAAAGAAATATGCACCTCTCTCAATCCGGTTTCAAAACTCTAATGCTTCTTTTCCCTAATCCTGTTCTGCCTCACAGCGTCAGGACGTGACCTCCGATAAACATACGACTGCCGGTTTCAGGTAAAAATTCTAGGAAATAAGAAAAACACGTAATTACAAAGTACTGTAGTTTTACAAATTACAAAAACAATGACAAAATACAGCAACGTTTCGACCAACAAGGCCTTTATCAAACAAACGAACAAACAGGAGTGACAAATTAAAATGAAACACAAATGGACGACCAAATACAAACGTATCTAAGGAAAATCTGGAATAAAAACGAATAACGAAATAAATGTAACACAAAAACACACATAAAAACTAGAAATAGAAAGGAAAAGAAACAATGAAACATCTAGTAAATATATAACTTGAATACATGCAACATATACCCATATAGATTACAAAGCATGGGAAGAGAAAGTACTAAGAAGCATAAGAATGTAATACGTTGAGCCCGCGTGGTCGCAAGGTACCATACAAAGAAATCAACCGATTCTCCAGAGCAAATCGACTGCGATCATCCGAGGAACATGATCGGATGGCTGTGACCTTTGCCATTCTCGCAGCTCTTACGCCTTCGTCGCCTTTGTAGTGAGGACGATGATTTTCTTGAGAGAGCTCGCGAGATGCTTGATTTCTTTCGTAGGTGCCTATACCCGGAGAGGGTGCTTGTCTCGGCTATGCATCGAGTTCAGAAAATCACTCGCCAGCAGGCCCTTACCAGTCAGCATAGGACTACTAACTCTGACAGAGTAAAACTTATCTTAACTTACCACCCCCATAGTTCCCTGGTGAAAAATGTTTTATTCCGTCATATGTCTCTCATTAGATCAGATCCTGAGACCCGTTCTGTCTTCCCCAACTATCCTTTGGTGTCTTACAGACGGGACAGAAGTATTAAGGATATGTTGGTACACAGTCGCCTTAAGTCCAATATCCAGACTCATTTTGGCACTGTCAAGTGTGGTCGTCGGCGTTGCAACACGTGTGCTTATGTGATACAGACGCGTACTGTATCTTTTCCTTTAGGCACGTTTCTTATTGACGATGGGTTCACATGCGAGTCCCGTAATCTTATCTATGCCATTATCTGTAAGCGGTGTAACAAGGCTTATATCGGCGAGACAGGCAAGAGGCTCAGTGACCGATTCGCCCAACAGTTACGCGACATACGCCAATGCTCTGTGATCCCTGTAGCCACCCATTTCAATGATACTGGCCATTTAGGTGCTCACGATGTCAAGGTCACAGCCATCCGATCATGTTCCTCGGATGATCGCAGTCGATTTGCTCTGGAGAATCGGTTGATTTCTTTGTATGGTACCTTGCGACCACGCGAGCTCAACGTATTACATTCTTATGCTTCTTAGTACTTTCTCTTCCCATGCTTTGTAATCTATATGGGTATATGTTGCATGTATTCATGTTATATTCCATTCTTATGCTTCTTAGTACTTTCTCTTCCCATGCTTTGTAATCTATATGGGTATATGTTGCATGTATTCAAGTTATATATTTACTAGATGTTTCATTGTTTCTTTTCCTTTCTATTTCTAGTTTTTATGTGTGTTTTTGTGTTACATTTATTTCGTTATTCGTTTTTATTCCAGATTTTCCTTAGATACGTTTGTATTTAGTCGTCCATTTGTGTTTCATTTTAATTTGTCACTCCTGTTTGTTCGTTTGCTTGATAAAGGCCTTGTTGGTCGAAACGTTGCTGTATTTTGTCATTGTTTTTGTAATTTGTAAAACTACAGTACTTTGTAATTACGTGTTTTGCCAATCAAATAGTTTTACTGCAGTTCCATGTATATATATAGGAAATAAGACCACATCTGTCACGTGATCCTCCCATTTTAGTGTTGTTTTATATAGACTCATCATCATCATCAGGTGCCGTCTCCACATCGAAGGTTGGCTGCAATGAATCTCAGCATCCTCTGTCTTTCGCCTTGGTGTTGCACACTGCCAGACTGTAACCTGTCCATTTCTTAAAGTATATAGACTAATTCATTACAAATATAACATGCTAAATCAAGATTATATTATGTAACAAGTTCAGTTTAAGGCTAAGGAATATCAGAATTATTAACTTTTTTTCATCAATAAATAACAATGAACGTATAAAATTGTGTAAAATTGCACACAAAAAAAGCGTGAAGTGTTATATCAAACATATACAAAAACCAGCTCCCATCTAACAGTAATTTCTTATTCGATGGCTAAGCTATTCGGTCTTATGTTACCGGAGGCAGCGGTCAGGGTAAGAAGAGATTTATAGAAAGGGCTTTTGTGTGCACTTCATAAACAGTGTTTTTCGTCGCCTCTGTTATTTTTGAGGTCCGTATTTTGCGTGGAAATCTTTTTGCTGTGTATAACGAACCATTCATTTTGTTGTTTCTTGATGAAGTTCAGTACTGTTGTTCTACCCTCTGTTTTCCTGATGTCTTCATTTCTTAACCGATCTTTTCTTAATACTGCCAGCATTCTGTTGATAATCACACGTGGTAAATCTGTCCCAGAGCAAAATTTTTCTTGATACTCCCAGCATTCTGTTGATAATCACACTTGGTAAATCTGTTCCAGAGCACAATTTTTCTTGATACTCCCAGCATTCTGTTGATAATCACACGTGGTAAATCTGTTCCAGAGCACAATTTTTCTTGATACTCCCAGCATTCTGTTGATAATCACACTTGGTAAATCTGTCCTAGAACACAATTATTCTTGATACTGCCAGCATTCTGTTGATAATCACACTTGGTAAATCTGTCCTAGAACACAATTTTTCTTGATACTCCCAGCATTATGTTGATAATCACACTTGGTAAATCTGTCCTAGAACACAATTTTTCTTGATACTCCCAGCATTCTGTTGATAATCACACTTGGTAAATCTGTCCCAGAGCACAATATTTCTTGATACTCCCAGCATTCTGTTGATAATCACACTTGGTAAATCTGTCCTAGAACACAATTTTTCTTGATACTCCCAGCATTCTGTTGATAATCACACTTGGTAAATCTGTCCTAGAACACAATTTTTCTTGATACTCCCAGCATTCTGTTGATAATCACACTTGGTAAATCTGTCCTAGAACACAATTTTTCTTGATACTCCCAGCATTCTGTTGATAATCACACTTGGTAAATCTGTCCTAGAACACAATTTTTCTTGATACTCCCAGCATTCTGTTGATAATCACACTTGGTAAATCTGTCCTAGAACACAATTTTTCTTGATACTGCCAGCATTCTGTTGATAATCACACTTGGTAAATCTGTCCTAGAACACAATTTTTCTTGATACTCCCAGCATTCTGTTGATAATCACACTTGGTAAATCTGTCCTAGAACACAATTTTTCTTGATACTGCCAGCATTCTGTTGATAATCACACTTGGTAAATCTGTCCCAGAGCACAATATTTGCTCCAAACCCAAGACATTCCACTTTATAAGCACATGAACATAACTCAACCACAGCACACTCCAGAGTGCCAGCTGTGTATACATCATCACGAAAATGAATACCCGCATCTCTTCATTTGACAAGCGCTGGAGGATGTCGGATCGATTCTCGGGCTTTTGGCTAAAATCAAAGTATAGTCCCCACTTGATCACGGCCAAAAGGTGAGATCCTTCATAGAGATTATAGACAACTAAACAAATTTCAAGCATCTCTCGTGCGAAAGAATGATGACTGTCGAAGTTTACAACACGTTCATTTGTAACTGGGCCCAACTGCTGTGTCACTGCTTGGTAAAGCACCCACTCTCCTAACCCCCACCCCCAAAAAAAAAAGTACGAATTATGTCTTTTTCCAATCCAGAAGCACTTGGGCTTTCAGCTCTTCGGCTCGGTGCCATGGGCATCGTAACCCTTCAGTTCGGAACCCACCGTAACCCACCGTAAATCTGGAGAATCTGTGGTGTTTCTGCCAGCCCGCGGAATTGAACCCGCACTCACAGGGAGCTTACGAATGATGTCATAAAGATTAATCTTCTACCAAAAACAAATAAATGAAACAAAACTACATCGTACAACAACATGCAGATACAACTACATAACAATGGGCTGAGGGGTAAGAACCAAAGCGTCCCTGGATCCTTGAGGAAGAAGAAGTATGTCGAATGTCAGTAGGATTATTGGCTAGAACCGCTGTTTGATGGTCAGTGGATGGAAAAAGAAGGCTTGGACTTTTCATAGGAAATACAGAGATGAGCTGTAGAAAGAAAATTGAAAGATTGTGATCTGAAGATGTGAAACAATTTGTAGAAAGGAGGCAGAACAACAACAATAGACATCGTCTGTGGAAACATTATGTGTCAAACTGGATACGAAGAGCATACAGAAAGAAGATCTAACAACATGTGTGTTTGTTTGTTTTGTTTGTTTTGTTTGTTTTTATCGTGGTCCCCGACAACGTAAGGCCGACTAGCTCAGACCAGAAATCTAAAAGACCTGTTTAATGGAGGCTGGTTTTTGTATATGTTTGATAGAACACTGTGCAATGTTTTTGGAATTTTACACAATTCTATGCGCCCATTGTTATTTACTAGTGAAAAATGTTAAGTGCTGTTTAGTGGAGACTGGGGCGTCTGTGGCCTAGGGGTTAGTGACTCGGTCTATTAACCCCGACGTTCTGAGTTCGAATCACGCTGCGGACAGTTTGCTTGCAAATTGTTTCCGTTGATTTTAACAAAGGACGATGGCGCCACCCGTTCAGAAAGCAATGGCAAACTACTGAACGTATAAGTGGTGCCTAGAAAATCAACGACTTTGTTTACTGTGGTTGATGGCTACGTCCTTTGGGATATGCCACGATCTTCATTTTCATTGATAGAACACTACGATTTTTTGCAATTTTACTCAATTCTATGCTCCCATTGTTATTCCTTTGTTTTAAAGTTTACTTGTAACATAATATAACCTTGATTTAGCATGTTGTATTACTTTTAATATGAATTAGTCTAAATACAATAACACTGGAATACGAGAATCACACGACAGTTGTGGTCTTATTTCCTAGAATTTTCACCTAAGAACACCGGCCGTATATTATCGGAGACCATGGTTTTTATCAACCAAGTTAACCACTTTTTTTCTTCTTTGCTTTCGCACTCTATGAATTCAGACGTAGTGATTACGCATTTAATTATCTCTTCCCTTATCACCACTGAGGAACGAGCGTCTGGCTAAATGGATTTGAGGGCGGCTCGTAGGCGGGAGACCCGTGTTTAATCCACGGTAGAGCCAAGGATTTTTTAATGTTGTGTGCATAAAAGAAAAATATTTGCCTGAACAGCTTCGCAGCGACTGCACTAGCCTTGCGGCCATTAAATTCCTCAGCCCCTTATCCCACCTGTCCTACATTGCCCTAAAATGCGGTACAATTGGCAATAACGATATTTTTTTTTAAATTTTTTTTTTTTTATTGTCACCACTGTTCCTTGTCCTTCAGACGAACTTTACTTCAACTTCAGAGTTACTTGTAATTTATATCTCTAGTAAAAGTTCAGCCGAGTACAGTGTGCATAGCAAATAGTTTTGGTCAAATTGGCTTCAAATCTCGAAACACCCACGGCATGTGGTCACTTGTGTAGCGAGTTATTAACTTAGTTATTTGCGACCCCGCCCATCTTTGTGATCAATGTTGTTTACATCGGTAACCAGGGCCGTGCGGTATATTTTCTCTGTATGATGCAAGTCTTTGAAATTCTGCCCCTTAAATGTGTTTTCTTTAAACTAACTTTCAATTGTGATTTTGATTTCTCTGCTTATGCCGCCCCTCTTACTGTCTCGCCTGATGCGGCCGCCTCTCTGTATCATAGCACAGCACGTCCCTGTCGGTAACATGAAAACGTTCCAACCTTAGACCTCTTCAGCATATAATTCAGACACGTCAAAAGTCAGCAAAACTGTATGAATATTATCCTTTTAGAATGTTAGCTCAAATACAGCCAAGCATCTTCCCGACTTTGGGGAGGGGTGAAAGATAAAAACTTTCGATAGAATGTTAGAAGGATGAGACCGGTCGGAAAGTAATCTAAAATAATAATGTTTCTGTCAATGCCGGGAAAAGAAGTCCGATTCTGCAAACTTCTTCCAAAAAGTAATAACCACTTACTATTGATATCAGATTGAACAATCATCAACGTATCAGTCATTTGTGACAATCAGGGGGAGAGTCATCTGCAGACAACAATCATTTTGTAGCGAAGATGTCAACAATACAGTCTGGGTCTAGTTTATCTCAGTCTTCATGTTTTCTTACTGGTTTGAATAATAAGAAGGATGTTTGGTCAATGATGAGGATGTGATTTGGAGACTGGTAGAATGTGGATATGAATGAGGATGTGATTTGAAGACTGGTAGAATGTGGATATGAATGAGGATGTGATTTGAAGACTATTATAATGTGGTTATGAATGAGGATGTGGTCTGGAGACTAGATATAATTTGGATATATATGAGGATCTGGTCTGGAGATTTGATCCGGAGACTGGTAGAGTTTGGATATGGATGTGGTCTGGAGACTAGTAGATGCTGTTGTCGATTTTGGCATTCGTCGGCAGAGGCCACTGCAAGGACTTATGAGACGATTATATAGAAACTACTAGCGTGTAAACTATTAATTTTCTATTGAACCGGACTGATAATCTATAAATCTGGTCAAACTTCAGTGGTTGTTTGGTACGTTATCCAACCAATCGACAAACCAGGCAACCAACCAATCATCAAACTAGCTAGCTAGCTACCGATTTAACTAATTACCTATCTAGATAGCTACCGAATTAATTAACTACTAGCTTTCTAACGATTTAACTGACTAAGTAACTATTTGGCTCATCATCATCATCAAATAGCTTGTCCTGAGCAGAACTTTGCGACCCCATCAGTTCTCCGGAATTTCTCTCTCTCATAGGCCAGATGTCCTGCCTCTGCAGCCGCCATGTTCAGATGTGTTAGTACTATTCCCCGCCTTGGACTCTTCCCCAGTGTGTTTATAAGATCATCCTAGCCTGGGGACCTCACCAACGGATCTTGTTTCTATTATGTTGTATTCCATATTATTGTTGGGGTTTTCTAGACATTGTTTTGGAAAGTAGTCTGCCATTGCTTCCCTTCCTGGCAGTGACCATACTGGTCCATGACCGTAT
Organism: Arion vulgaris; assembly: GCA_020796225.1. NCBI lineage: Eukaryota > Metazoa > Mollusca > Gastropoda > Stylommatophora > Arionidae > Arion > Arion vulgaris. Next base: position 30,788,551 of record CM036767.1, read on the forward strand.
CCATTGTCTCTCTTACAGAGATCCTCTGTCTACCGTTGTGAGTTATGAGAACATAACCTAACTATTTGGCTAGCTACCTAATTAATTATCTACTATAGTTTGTTCTAAAATTCGTGAACATCTTTACCGACCGATATAAAATCATCCACCCTACAGAAATGATTGATTTTTTACATTTTTATGTACGTAGTTGTAGCGACCTTCAAAGGAGTATTTTTTGCGCACCAAAACCTTTAGTTCTGTAAGATTTTCTGTATATGTTGTTACTAAAATAACAGCGATAATGATTTGGTATATACATGTTGTAGAAGATTAACAGTAGGATAGTCAAGTTTTTCTATAATATCGCATTTGCGTACTACATATGCAATTCAGCGCAAGTGAAAATCGGGTATCCCTTGGAGTTAAATCAGTTCACAATGTATCCTAACCACTGTCATTGGCGTATGCACACAACATTTATTTTCATTGATAGAAGTTGATAATATCATTTGTTCACTATATCACATTGTTTTTATAATATGTAATAGGGATACGCCTTTGCAAACATTCGCCACCATTTTGTGTATTACTGTAAATTTTAAACTTTAGTTATCATTTTGTTGTGCTTATGCAAAATTATATAACAAAAAACATCAACCAATCTACCTACCAGTTAGTTAAATATGAATTCTTAAGATTGTAGGATATCTAAGACTGCCTGCAAAAAATGACTGTTATCCACAACGGTAGATTTAGTACAAATTAAACCCTAGTGTGTTCACGAATATTAGAACGCACTATAGCTAGCTTCCTTTTTAACTAACTAACTAACATATTAAGAAAATAACAGATTGAGAAAATAAACATGATTACGATAGAATGTTTAGACAAAATGATCTTCTTCCAGTACATAGAACAAAATACCATAAGAGAATGTATCTAGACAACGGCGGTGCGAAAACATCATTATGAGCTGTGCTACACAAATAATAGATGAGAGGGATGCCAAATACCTTACAAATCTATTACAGGCACTTTGTCATCTCTTAACACAGTTTGCATATTCTAAAGGAGATTTTCTTGTTCCAAGTACACAAGACAAGTTTGATTCTTTCGATCGCAAATGGCTCAAGGGTCAACCGTGGCCGCCGGCCACATTAGGTTGACTAGCTCAGACAGAAAATCGAAAATTCTGGTTTAATGGGGGTTAGTTTTTGTATATGTTTGATAGAAAACTAAACGCTTTTTTTGCAATTTTACTCAATTCTATTCATTCATGGTTATTTATTGATGAAAAACTTTTAGTAATACTGAAATTTCTTAGTATTAAACTTAAGGCGGAAGACCGACCCAGAACAAGGGTTGTCTTTTTTTTAAAATTCACAGAAAAAAAATTAACAAACATATTGTCATACAATTTGGCCACCTGTTGCATAAGACATTGTTTTTGATGATAAACAGCGTTTAGTGTATTCATTGTAACTAGTTATTTAATAAATAATTAATTTAATGAAAGTATATCGTAACTCGCCCCCATCCCGTCCCCTCATCGTGCAGTGGATTTCACAAATATAAGAAGTGCAAAGAATGCCAAACTATCATATGATGTACATATCACCCATAATTGTAGCGTGAGCCTCCACTTTTTGTCTAAACTGTATATCAGCGGAGATATTCCTGTTCTAATTTGAAATTTTATTTTAATTTAGAAGGGTTACATTGCAAAAATCATATCTTCAAAACCAGTTGAGTAAGACATTTTTTAGAGGTTCACATTATAATTATGGGTGATATGTACATCATATGTAAGTTTGGCATTCTTTGCACTTCTTCTGTTTTTGAAATCCACTGCGCGATGAAAGGTGGGGGAGTGGATTTACAATAGATTTTCAAGTAAATTAATTATATTTTAAATAACTAATTACAATGCAAACACTAAACGTTGTTTATCATCAAAAGTCAAAAGATGAGAACAAGGAGTTTTTTTGCAAGAACCCTAGAGGAATCAACGGAAGTAACGAATATGATCAACAAATAAACAGTTGTACAGGTATTAAGAGCTTCCGAAAAAACAAATAGACAAATACTGGATTCGAACCACTTACCCTCATTTCTTACGACACCCAACCATCGAGCTATTCCATTAAAAAGACTCACGGGGTAGTGTCTCTCTCAAACGCTTCGTTACAATTAGACACAGAATAATGACGTTAGGTTCGATCGAACATTATAAGCTTATTGTGCTTTTATCATCAAAAACAATGTCTTTTGCAATATGGGGTCAAACTGTATAATATGTTTGTTAGTTTTTATTATGTGAATTTTTTAAAAGACAACCCTTGTTCTGGGTGGGTCTCCGGCCTTAACTTGCAACATAATATAACCATGCTGTCTTGTTTTTAAAATGAATTTATCTATATACAACAATACTGGAATGCGAGTCACAAATCACTAGTAACAAATGGTATGAGAAATGTCTGGTCAATCGCTAGTAACAAATGGTATGAGAAATGTCTGGTCAATCACTAGTAACAAATGGTATGAGAAATGTCTGGTCAATCACTAGTAACAAATGGTATGAGAAATGTCTGGTCAATCACTAGTAACAAATGGTATGAGAAATGTCTGGTCAATCACTAGTAACAAATGGTATGAGAAATGTCTGGTCAATCACTAGTAACAAATGGTATGAGAAATGTCTGGTCAATCACTAGTAACAAATGGTATGAGAAATAGATAATGGACATAATCTGAAAATAAATGATCTAAGAATCACAAGACAGGCATTGAAGTGGGAGACAAAGGGTTCAAGACAGAAAGGACTCCACAGGGTAACCCCGAAACGAACTTTGCCAAGAGAGGATTCGATTTGATAAAAGAGATTGAATGAGCTGACCATAATAGAGCGGTTTGAAGAAATTACGTGCCGACCCTATGTAACGTGTACTAGTAAGAGAGGAATATAATAGAAATGACTTAATGTCATATGGTTTGCAAAGGCTACGGTACACACACACACACATATATATATATACACAGAGAGGCCACCAGAACAATATATACACATAGAGTATCTGTGGTGTAGAGGTTAGGTGTTAGCCTCTCGTTCCAAAAGTACTCGGTTTGCTCCCTCGTGGAGCCATCGGGATAATTTTCAAGAGATCTCTGATCGCAGTGTAAGTGAGATCAAGTTCCTAGTCCTATGGGAAACAGACTATAAAAGGCAGGTTACGTGTTCAAGTTGAACATATAAAATAACCATTACAATTGAAAATTGAGATGAGCAGGCTGGAAAGTTGCTACCAAGGTAAAATGAATTAGAAAGATAAAAATTAAAATTCCTAAAAAATATTTCAACAATATTTAATATTACATCGGGGACCCTTGCCGGTGCTACAGAGTTCATATAGTGCTACTTAGATCTTGCATAAGAAAGAGATCGGAACAAAAATTGAAAGGTTTCGTTCGCCCGCGTGTTGCCATGGCTCGCAAGGGGATCAAAGAATAATAACACTGTGACCTACAAAGCATGTCGTGACAGATGAGTGAGGTTGGGGCCTAGGGAAGCTATCCCATTAAATAAAAACGCATCGCAGAAATCGGATGTGCTGGCCTACTAGGTGCATAACTGGAAAAACGTACAATCGCTCTTATGCTCAGATCACATACAAATCACAAAGAGTGGTTTACCAAGTGAGTGTTGGAAGATAAAGAAATGTTTGGTACAAAGTGAATTAATGTGCTCATTGTAAAACACCACTACACCGGATAATGGCATGTTTGGCGCATACTTGAACTACATTTAATAGTAAATGATCTAGATTGAGTTATTCGGTTAAAAAAAATTAATTGCTGAAAAAAACAATGTAAACGAAAAAAGTAATAGAAACTTGAAAATAAAGGAAAATAAGCCATACAGAAACAACTTGATGCACAATTAAATGTTTTAGTAGCTAAGGCAAAAACAAGTTATGAAGAGATATAAACACCTATATCTGTCGCTACTTGAAATGTATGTTTTGTTTCATTAATGTCATCAAATTGAAATGTATGTTTTGTTTCATTAATCTCATCAAATTGAAATGTATGTTTTGTTTCATTAATGTCATCATCAAATTGAAATGTATGTTTTGTTTCATTAATGTCATCATCAAATTGAAATGTATGTTTTGTTTCATTAATGTCATCATCAAATTGAAATGTATGTTTTGTTTCATTAATGTCATCATCAAATTGAAATGTATGTTTTGTTTCATTAATGTCATCATCAAATTGAAATGTATGTTTTGTTTCATTAATGTCATCATCAAATTGAAATGTATGTTTTGTTTCATTAATGTCATCATCAAATTGAAATGTATGTTTTGTTTCATTAATGTCATCATCAAATTGAAATGTATGTTTTGTTTCATTAATGTCATCATCAAATTGAAATGTATGTTTTGTTTCATTAATGTCATCATCAAATTGAAATGTATGTTTTGTTTCATTAATGGCATCATCACATTGCGTGTCCTAAGCAGAACTTTGTTACTTTAACAGTTCTTCCGAATTTCTTTCTCTCTTTGGCCTGATGTCCTGCTTTTACAGTGGTCATGATCGAACCATCAGTTACATCCTGGATACATCGTCTCCGTGGTCTTCCTCTTTTCCTCTTTGCCACGATGCTTTCTTCCATTATGGTCTTCTCCAGCCCTTCGTGTCTCTGTATATATCCAAAATACTTTAATTTTCTCATTCGTATTTGTAGCCTCCGCCAGGTTTCTTTGATTTGTAGTTCTGTAGCCTGCGCCAGGTTTCTTTGATTTTGAGTTCTTTCTGGATATATCTATTTAATCTCTTCTCTGTCTATGATATAAGAAGGACTCTTCTGTAACACTTATATTCAAAAGCATATGTATGTTTTTTAACTGTCTTAATAAATGTCCATTCTTCACATCCATATGTTGCCACTGGGAATATACATGCTCTTAGTATTCTGATCTTTGTTAAATGTACAGTTAAAATATGTTGTTAAAACTCAAATAGTGTCCCTCCAACTTATCTACGATCTTCCTCTTGCTCTTCGCCCCTCAACTTTTCCCTCTAGTAAATGTTTTATCATGGTGTCATGTCTTTTTATGTGCCCAAAATACTTTACTTGTCTGAATTTTATTTCTCTTAATAATTGTTTCTTCATGCCTAGTTTCCCTTGTTTATTTGTCTGTTTTTCTGTCCATGAAACTCTGCCTATTCTTCTATATACCCACATCTCGAATGCATCAATTCTGTCTTCCTGTATATTAAAATAAGTTGTTTAAAACATCACATATATCATATTGAGATATTAGTGATAACATCTCAATATGATATATGTGATTGTATTATTATATAAAAACAAATGAGCTTAATTTCAAGACTGAGCTGCTAAAAGTAGTTATTCAGTGGGAAACAAATTATTGAACAATAGGTAAATTTAAAGAAATCTAAGCGGCTCTTGGTGGTTATTGAGCTATAAAAAAACAATCAAATATTATTGAAAATTAATTACATTTCAAGACAATCTGAGCGGCTCCTGACAGTTTTTAGTTTAAAAAAAGGAAAAATTACCGAACAATCTAAGACAATCTTAACGGCGCTTGATACCGTTAATAATAAAACTAAAAGACAATCTAAGCGGCTCTTGATGGTTATTCCGCTATAGAAATCAATAAAAATGATTAAACGTAAATTAAATTTCGAAACAATCTGAGTGGCTCCTGATAGTTACATTAAGAAAACAATAAAATTTATCGAACATTAATATAATTTCAAGACAATCTAAGCGGCTCTTGATGGTTACTGCGCTATAAAAGCAAATAAAAATGATTCAACATAAATACAATTTTAATACAATTTTGGTGGCTCCTGATAGTTGTTACATTAAAAAAACAATTTTATTGAACATAAACTTATATTTATAGACCAAGAAAAAGGCATTTGATAGAGTAAACAGGTGCAAACTATGGAAGATCCTTGAAGAATATGGCGTCCAGGGACAACTATTAGGTAATATCATGGCCTTATATCAAGATAGCCAGAGTACAGTAAGAACAACAGAAGGAATGACCGACTGGTTCTCCATTACATCAGGTGTTAGACAAGGTTGTGTCCTTTCACCACTACTCTTTATTACATATATGGATAAAATAACTCAAGAGTCAAATTCAGAAAGGGATGAAATAAATGAACTGCTTTTTGCAGATGATCAGTGCCTGATACATCAAAATGAACAAGATCTACAACATCATATTGACACCTTGAACAAAAATTGTATAAATCATGACATGAACATCAACAACACTAAAACAGAAATAATGAATATTGGAAGAAAACATAATAATCTAGACATCCATGTCAATGCACTAAAATAAACCAAGTGAAAGAATTTAAATACTTAGGAAGCATATTCACAAAAGACGGAAAACTGGATAGAGAGATAGAGGCTAGAGTGCAAAAGCAAATGCTGTAACCTACCACTTAGCCCCATTGTTAAGGCACCAAAACATTTCACAGGCAGCTAAGCAACAGATGATCAACAGTATTTTTATATCTACTTTGTATTACCAGGGCCAAACATGGACATTGAGCAAAGCACAGTCACAAAAATAACTACATGTGAAATGCGTTGTCTGCGAAAAGTTACCAACAGCACTAGAAAAGACAGAATCACCAACATCAGCATAAGAAAGAAAGTTGGCACAAAACTGTGCTTGAATTACACTGAGAAACAAAGAATGAAGTGGTTTGGCCACTTAATAAGAATGCATCCAAACTCCACAGTATACAGAGTCTTCTACAGCAGAACATCCGGAAAGAAGGCAAGAGGAAGACCACGGAAAAGATGGTTAGATCGCGTAGCAGAATCCTGTCAAAGAGAAAAATAACAATCACACAAGCCACCAGAACAGCGCAAGACAAAAACAGAGAACCACGACACTGGGCAACAGCCCGGTAGCAGTGTGACGACACTGGGCAACAACCCGGTAGCAGTGTGAAGACAAAAGAAGAAAAAAAGAAGAAAATTTCAAGACAATCTAAGCGACACTTGATAGTTATTGCTCTATAAAAACCAATACAATGCATGGAACATTAGTCAAATGTCACGATAATATGAGTAACTCCTGATAGTAGTTACGTTTAAAAAAACAATAAAAATTACTAAAAAATTACAAGATAATCTTCTAATATAACGTAAACCTAGTATATACTGGCTAATTATGCATACATTGCAAAGTAAATGATTCTGGTGGTAAAATAAACTACGAAGTGACAATTATTGAATTGTTGTTCTGCAAGAAAAGAAAGGAAAAACTCAATAAAAATTATCAAACAATCGATTTAGTTCATCATTTACTTTTCTTACCTTTGTTGTCTCTTGTCTTGAGTATCTCGTTCAGAAACTTTACAAACAAGTATGTTCCGTGTTGACAATCTTAGCAAACACTCATTTGAGGCCTCTCCAAAATTTAAACATAAAGCTTCAAAGACATCTGGTAAGTTCCTTTAGCAAATGTCGAAATCCGAGTTGAGGTTGGAAAAATGTGACAAGTTTCTAACTCCAAAGACATATTCTAGTGGTTTATTACATCTTCTAAAAATTAATTGTTATTAAAACCGGTCAAGTGACTGTTCCCAAACATGGATGTGTGAGCACTGGACTTAAGCGGATCTAATCAGGCATGACTGAGCTTTATCCCGGACCAGACCTGTCAAGAAACACTTCAGAAAGCGCTAAATATTTATAGCGTCACTTCTGATTGGCTAGTGGTAGTGAATGACGTCGCGTGGGAGATACACCAGAGAATGGTTTGCAAGTTTGTTTAAAGTTTCCACCTCCCATCTTCTCCATAAAGCGGGCGACAGACGAGAGACATCACACAGAAATACAAACAGTGTAGTGGGTTCAACATTCTCCCAGGGGATTTCTAAGCGACATCCTGATACACTAAAAGAAAATATTCAATTGGCTGCGCGGCTGGAACCGTCTGAACGATATCTTCACGCGCCAGATAATTGATGTATGGTTCTAGACTTTGTAAAAATATGTTTGTCGAAGAAGTGAAATGCTTGTCCTAAACAAGCATCGTTATGTCTCACGACTGGTCTACCTGAACAGGTGATAGAAAAGGTGTGTGATTGCTGTTAAATGGTCCGTAGATAAAATGAGAACGTCTTTGCAGAACATAGTTTCCTAAAGGCTTGCTATTTCGTATTTTTAAGCTTTTCTATTCTTCTTTTCTCCAATCCTGTTTTGCCTCACAGCCTCAGGATAAGAAGAGATTTCTAGAACAGGCTTTTGTCTGCGCTTCATAAACAGTTTTTCTCTATCTTTTGTTATCGCTGAGGTCCACCTTTTGAGTGGACGGCATTTTGGTCTTTGTATCCACTGTATCAAAGTAACATTGCTCTTTGAAGCACACTGTCTGTTGGTAATCTGCTAATGTGACCGAACCATTTAATTGAACCGATTTCTAAACCGGTCTCTTCTTGATACTCAGAGCATTCTGCGTAGACAATTCATCTCTATGGTAACTAGTTTTATTCTATGTTTGATGTCAGTTTCCAGGTTTGTCACTGATAACATAATGTTGAGAAAAAAATGTGCATTGTGGCGGTTAAATGGGTTCCTAGGTCACATGAAAATGTCCTGTAATTCTTATCGTAGTTTCGGAAACGCTTTGCCATTTCGAAATTTGTATGACTATGTATGCTTGAAGTAGGGGCACACCTGGGGACTATGACATGCGGAAGAGTGATTCACTAATTGACTAATAGGAACATCATCATTCCACTTTGATGTATTCTACTTTGATGTATTCTACTTTGATGTATTCTACTTTGATGTATTCTACTTTGATGTATTCCACTTTGATGTATTCTACTTTGATGTATTCTACTTTGATGTATTCTACTTTGATGTATTCTACTTTGATGTATTCTACTTTGATGTATTCTACTTTGATGTATTCTACTTTGATGTATTCTACTTTGATGTATTCTACTTTGATGTATAACTATAAGTACTCTGATCGTTTACTTGCAAGGAAAGATCTCAACGATAGTGCACAAAATCCCGAGAACCGAATACAGTCCTCAATGCTTTGTCTTTAAATATAATGAGAAATTTTGATGAAATTTTATGTCTAGATTAGTGGTGTGTCGAACTGTGTGCCAAAAATATAAAATTATCGTTGAGATATTGAAAATAAAAAAAAATGAAAATCCTGGCATATCCTTTACATAACTTCGCCATTAACCATAGTAATTTAGTCATCGATTTCCTAAGCACCACTTATATGTTTAGTAGTTTGCAATTGCATTCTGAACGGTGAGGTCTATTTTTACTGTTCGTAAAAATCCACGCTGTACAAATTTGTTTCCAAACTGCCGACCGCGGAGTTTGAACCAGGTACGCTTGGCTTGTGATATTAAAACATTAAGACATTGTATGCGTAAAAAAATCGATGTTGATACTACATTACAGACAAACGTAATCTAACAAAGAAAAATCCTGGCATATCCTTTACAGGACGTAGCCATCAACCACAGTAAACGAGTGGTCGATTTTCTAGGCACCACTTATACGTTCAGTAGTTTACAATTGCTTTCTGAACGGTGAGGTCTATTTTTACCTTTTGTACCCTTGTAATAGTGTTCGTGGGTGAGCAGGACAAAAAGGTATCAAATTCCAATAGGCCACAGAAAAACAAGTCAAAAGTTCAAAAGTTTAATTAAGTAGGGCGACCCCACGAAGCTGTTTAAAATGCAACGGCTAGGTTTCCCCAAATAAATTAGGCAGACGAAGCCATTATGGAAATACTACATGAATTTCCGAAAGATAAGTAGGTTGACCTGATTGTTAAAGACTGAGATTGGAAATTAGGCAGGGATGCCGGACAGATTTATGGACGATTTCTCAGGAAGATAGACACCGGTAGAGTCAGTAATCATTAGTATGATAATGAAACGAAATGGATATATTTTGGGGCAAGACAAAGGTGGGTTTTGGTCCCATATAAATAGACGGTGACGAAAATTCAGAAGACAGCTAGAGAAGAGACGTGCAGAACGTAGAGAAATTTGCAGAGCTCGCAAAGGGCAGACGGAATGGCCCAGTGTGCTGCGTTGAAGAGACCGGAATTGAGTTCGAATATGTGAGTATGGCTAGACACTCCGACAGCCGATAGGACACATAGAGAGAGAAACAACTTAGCAGTAGCAACTTAGCAGAAGAGACTTAGCAGAAAGACTTTTAGAACTCGGATAGAGATTTGCCGAACATGGAGAGAGTCTTGCAAAACTCCCAAAAGGGCAGACGAAATGGCCCAGTGTGCTGAGTTGAAGAGACGACCAACGCTGACTTCAGGTATGTGAGTATAACTAGACATGTGTAGTGTGGACAGCAGATTCATAAATAGATCCACACAGCAGAGTAGCCACGATCAGACCTATAGACAAATCTGATAGAGAATAGAAGTAGCATCTTATAGAGACAGACAGCACTAGAGAAAGCCTTACCTGTTCAACTGGATATATATATATCTTCTAAATTGCCATTTGTAGAAAAGTGACCAAGTTATCAGAGCCTCGTTTTACAGATATGATCTTAATGTATAAAAGCAAACTTTCATCAAGAGACAGAAAATAGACACTTTGAAGAAATATATATCTTTGAAGTCACAAGTAACAGACCCATGGAACACTCAACCGAACAGCTGTTCCACAGAAAACTATTAACATTTTAAAATAGACAGAGGCATTCTAAGGACTTCAGACTAACCTGTACAATACAATTATGTGATGAACTTGTATTAGAGATTCAATAGAGTGTAGGACTTGAATAGTGAAGATTTGTGCTTATATAATCAAGTGGTTATAGTTTAGCATTTTATATTGTAAGGTGATATATCATTTTCAGAGTGAGGTAATCATGTTGGGACTATATTGTATGTTATATATATATGTATGAATATGATATATGTGTTGTAGATGTAAAGGTGCTATATAGGTGAAATATATGCATATAATAAAGATTGAAATACAGAATTGGGTTTCATATATTTATATGAAAGGTTAATTACGGCGTGATTAAAATATTAGCAGAGAGAGAGATCGCCCACACCCTGTGGGGTTTGAACCAGGTATGCTTGGGTTTGTGATCGAGCTCACTACCGCTTGAGCTACAGACGCTCACAAAAGTAATCTACCAAAGTTTAATGTCTTCTTGGTGAGAAACAATATAAACTGCGTACACTTAATTTGAAGAAAGTTTGTCACTTATCTTCATAGCTCACATGTTTTCTTGGTGAGAAACAATATAAACTGCGTACACTTAATTTGAAGAAAGTTTGTCACTTATCTTCATAGCTCACATGTTTTCTTGGTGAGAAACAATATAAACTGCGTACACTTAATTTGAAGAAAGTTTGTCACTTATCTTCATAGCTCACATGTTTTCTTGGTGAGAAACAATATAAACTGCGTACACTTAATTTGAAGAAAGTTTGTCACTTATCTTCATAGCTCACATGTTTTCTTGGTGAGAAACAATATAAACTGCGTACGCTTAATTTGAAGAAAGTTTGTCACTTATCTTCATAGCTCACATGTTTTCTTGGTGAGAAACAATATAAACTGCGTACACTTAATTTGAAGAAAGTTTGTCACTTATCTTCATAGCTCACATGTTTTCTTGGTGAGAAACAATATAAACTGCGTACACTTAATTTGAAGAAAGTTTGTCACTTATCTTCATAGCTCACATGTTTTCTTGGTGAGAAACAATATAAACTGCGTACACTTAATTTGAAGAAAGTTTGTCACTTATCTTCATAGCTCACATGTTTTCTTGGTGAGAAACAATATAAACTGCCTACGCTTAATTTGAAGAAAGTTTGTCACTTATCTTCATAGCTCACATGTTTTCTTGGTGAGAAACAATATAAACTGCGTACACTTAATTTGAAGAAAGTTTGTCACTTATCTTCATAGCTCACATGTTTTCTTGGTGAGAAACAATATAAACTGCGTACGCTTAATTTGAAGAAAGTTTGTCACTTATCTTCATAGCTCACATGTTTTCTTGGTGAGAAACAATATAAACTGCGTACGCTTAATTTGAAGAAAGTTTGTCACTTATCTTCATAGCTCACATGTTTTCTTGGTGAGAAACAATATAAACTGCGTACGCTTAATTTGAAGAAAGTTTGTCACTTATCTTCATAGCTCACATGTTTTCTTTCCTCACACAGACATGTAACTAATTTCTGAAACTCTATATGGAGAGTGTCTGAACCGGGACGTGAATGTAGTCTATTTCTATATCGTACGTTCTAATGTCACAGTGATACTCTGTCGCTGGCCATAACATTTGGGCCACGTTCAAAGTGGAGACAGTAGGAGAGAAAATAGGAATAAACGTATCACCGAAGTCAATACTAGAACATGCTTTGCTTACTGGACACTACGTTATGTGCTCAGCGTTTGATCGAGATGCTTTTTTGCCGTTAGGTTTAACTGATGATCGGATTCCGAGATAATGCAAGCTCGGTCGCTTGATATGCTGTAGTAGTGTGGCGTTTTAAAATATCTGTAACTCTATCAATCCATCTTTTTCGTGGTCTGTCCCTTCCTCTTGATTATTCCATGTGTAGGTGTAAACTCTTGCAAACGGTATATTCGGGTTCATTCTCACCAAGTGGCCAAAGCATTTGAGTCTCTGTTTTTCAATGAATCTAATAGCATGTGTTGTTCCGACTGTTCTTCTAATTTTCTCATTTCTTATATGGTCTCTTCTTGTTTTATTTACTGCTTTCCTCAAGCATCTCATTTCACATGTAGTAATTGTCATTTCTTGTTCTTTAGTCAGTGCCCATGTTTGATACTGGTAGCACAGTGGGGGTGTGAAGATTACATTTATCATCTGTCTTTTAGTCTCTACAAAAAACGGGGACAATATAAAACTAAATTGCGGAACATCATCAAGATCACATGATCAAAATCAGAAGTTAGTGACGATACAGACGAGAAGAACTCTCTTTCTGAAAACCCGAACGCTTTCAAGACTAAAAGGAGAAGAAACCTGATCGTGTGTATTTGCTGTGTGCGAATTAAGCTGCTGACAGTGCGCGACCGACCAGAAGTGCTGAACTTATGTATTTGCTGTGTGCACATTAAGGTGCTGACAGTGCGGGACCAGAAGTGCTGAACTTGTGTGTTTGCTGTCTGCAAATTAAGCTGCTGACAGTGCGGGACCAGAAGTGCTGAACTTGTGTGTTTGCTGTCTGTAAATTAAGCTGCTGACAGTGCGGGACCAGAGGTGCTGAACTTGTGTCTGTGCTGTGTGCACTGCTACAGACGAGAAGAATGCATCGTGATGACTAGAAGATGGAATGTATGTGGTATTCTCGCCCGCATGCCCAGCGTGTTCGTAGCGCGTTGGACGAGTGATAAGCATTCTGTGAGTGCGGGTTTACTTCCGCGGGCTGGCAGAAAAGCCACAGGTTCTCCAGATCTACGGTGTTAGTGTTAGAACCGAAGGGTTACGATGTCCATGACACTGAGCCGAAGAGCTGAAAAAAGCTCAAGTGCTTCTGGATCGGAAAAAAATGTAGTATTCTCAGAAGTTCACGACAGATAAATATTTATGTTAAAGTAGTATTAATTTGTCTATTGTTCATTGACTTTATACCTTGTGCTGATTAAATGATTGATTGATAGGACTATCATCATCATTGCACTTCAGTGAGTAACCATGTGTGCTCTAATCTCTTTCTTACACAGGAAGATCTCAGCTGCAGTGCACAAACTCCGTAGCTCCGACGAGGATGCTGATTAAATGAAATGCCTTTGTTTATACAGGGTGTTCAAGATAAAAGCAGCCTCGTGGTTAAGGAAACATCGACGTCAAGGGAGCTAATCTGGCATATGTTTATGAAAATGAGAAGGTTCAGTTATGACGTAGTATAGGTCAAGGTTATGTGACGGTGTGTAATTGTAGTGTGGGAAGGGTCGATGAACAAATGTGACGTAGGACGAGATAGTCAGAACCGGTTTAAATAGTAAATAGACCTGGCAACTTTTGGTTTATCACTCGGGCCGCTTTTATCTTGAACACTCTATATAACGATATTTGGGATTTTATAATGTACATCGATGAAGTACAACATAAACCTCAAATTATATTTGATGTACCTCGATTGTAAAAGCAAACTTGTTCTCTATTATGTAACATTTAAGGAGAGAGTCAAGGAATGCAGTGAATTAGAAATAGATAAGATAACAGATACGTGAAGTACTAACCACGGATACTTGTAGACTACGATAGGCTTGCAAGTATGGCTGCTTTAAAATCATCATTGGCCTCTTTGTCTCAGGAGACAATAGGTATTGCGTGAGGTAGTATGTTCTGTTCTGAATCACAACGTTTCTTGTTGCTGTAATGGCCTATTCTGGAGTGGCAATCCTTGCCACAGTTGCTGCAGGTAAAACTGGAGACTGAAGCTGATACATCGGATGTTCTCTCTGCTCTCTGTGCTCTCTTTTGCCTCCACATGTGATGTTGTTGATTTTTGTTGTTGATGCTTTAAAATAAAAAACGAGCAATGGACCAGGCTGATTTTATAAACTCCCGAAGGGAGAGAGGAGGCGTACATGATTCAAGTAATATTGGTGAATCTACAACACTAACCAGACTGCAAGAAATCCAAATCAAATGTTATTTAGCTAAACAAGAACACTGCTGGTAGCCAAAGAAGAATAGTAAACCAACACAGAACAGGTGTAGTTAGTCACCACACGCTGAGAGACATACTGAGGAGGAGATCAGAGCACTTGTAGACTAAGGGGGCTCAATGTACAGTGATGATGATCGAGCGACTAAACTAAATTAAAACTTATAGACTAAAGCCGAAGGATTGACTTCATTGCTCCGGGATTTACCCCATATGACTTGTAGACTGTGTCCACGGAAGGTCGAAATGTAAACCTGTGACACTAACAATAAAGTATATAATCCCCAGTTACCGTAATGCAGACACATACAACATGTTTCTTATTCTTATGTGAGAATTTCTTTTACATGACGATTTTAGTGGCAATTCACGATTCCTTAGCACCGGTGAGGGTACCAGATATAACTTTGAAGCTGATGACAATATGGTGTGTAGGAATTTTACTTTCTAATCTTTTTAATGAATTTTGCACAAGCATCGGTTTTACAGCCGGACCTTTATGATTTAAAACTGCCAAGGGTTCTCTTACGTGGCACAACTTGAACACGAAACCTACGTTTTAACCTTCGGCAGCAACATGTATTAAAAGGGGATCAGCGGTAATGCAAAGTTTGAGAACCGCTATGTTACAGCATTGACGTTTTCTGAACGTGAATGACTATCTCCATTTATGTATACATATTTCCATGTCTACAACAGACGTCTTGACAATTGAGATAACGCCCATTATTTCTTTGTTTAATTTGCACGATTCTACGAATATCATCTATTTGGAACCCTCACAGGGTAATAAACCAAAATCTTGACCAGTATGTTTCTTAATCCTGACTCCACAAACAAAGCGGGGGACCATCTATAATCTCCTTGAAGGACTGAAAAATTGCTTTGAACTCCAAACTATAGTCCAGAGAAGCGAAACATCAGTGATTTATAACGATCAAGGCAAAAACACAACAAAGGAAAATCAATAAATTACAACTGCGATGGGTACGTGGTTTTAAATTTGCAAAATTTATTAATTGAAAACGTCACATAGCCTAGTGGTTGACACTTCTTCAATGCCTCAGTAGAGGTCGGGAGCCAGGTCGAGAGAGAAGCTACTATCTCTGGTAGCAATCCAGAGAATGTGCTCGATAGTACTTCACATCTCTTGTTTCAACGAGGCTGCGGCGAGGGCTGGAAATATGATAGACCGAGTCGACAAGCAGACCGCAGCAAATAAACTACTTCTATAATCGTTACAATGATAATGCTCTGACACAAAGATATAATGGGCTAGTTCCGCCCGTCAGTGTGGTAACTATTACAAATCAAATAAAGAACTCAAGAGTACAAGAGAAGACAGCATCCAATAATCATTGAAATCTGTTCAATTTAGTCTCAAAGTATCAAAATTGAGTTCTAATATACATCATCATCATCAAGCGACATGTAAGTAGGCTTAGGTTATCATGTTCATACTCGACTCTTTATCTTTTATTCTAAGAATAGGTGGTCTCTGTAGCGTAGAGGTTAGGTGAACGTCTCTCTGTAGCGTAGAGGGTTAGGTGAACGTCTCTCTGTAGCGTAGAGGTTAGGTGAACGTCTCTCTGTAGCGTAGAGGTTAGGTGAACGTCTCTCTGTAACGTAGAGGTTAGGTGAACGTCTCTCTGTAGCGTAGAGGTTAGGTGAACGTCTCTCTGTAGCGTAGAGGTTAGGTGAACGTCTCTCTGTAACGTAGAGGTTAGGTGAACGTCTCTCTGTAACGTAGAGGTTAGGTGAACGTCTCTCTGTAGCGTAGAGGTTAGGTGAACGTCTCTCTGTAGCGTAGAGGTTAGGTGAACGTCTCTCTGTAACGTAGAGGTTAGGTGAACGTCTCTCTGTAGCGTAGAGGTTAGGTGAACGTCTCTCTGTAGCGTAGAGGATAGGTGAACGTCACTCTGTAGCGTAGAGGTTAGGTGAACGTCTCTCTGTAGCGTAGAGGTTAGGTGAACGTCTCTCTGTAGCGTAGAGGTTAGGTGAACGTCTCTCTGTAGCGTAGAGGTTAGGTGAACGTCTCTCTGTAGCGTAGAGGTTAGGTGAACGTCTCTCTGTAGCGTAGAGGTTAGGTGAACGTCTCTCTGTAGCGTAGAGGTTAGGTGCTCGTCTCTCTGTAGCGTAGAGGTTAGGTGAACGTCTCTCTGTGGCGTAGAGGTTAGGTGAACGTCTCTCTGTAACGTAGAGGTTAGGTGAACGTCTCTCTGTAGCGTAGAGGGTTAGGTGAACGTCTCTCTGTAGCGTAGAGGTTAGGTGAACGTCTCTCTGTAGCGTAGAGGTTAGGTGAACGTCTCTCTGTAACGTAGAGGTTAGGTGAACGTCTCTCTGTAGCGTAGAGGGTTAGGTGAACGTCTCTCTGTAACGTAGAGGTTAGGTGAACGTCTCTCTGTAGCGTAGAGGGTTAGGTGAACGTCTCTCTGTAGCGTAGAGGTTAGGTGAACGTCTCTCTGTAGCGTAGAGGTTAGGTGAACGTCTCTCTGTAACGTAGAGGTTAGGTGAACGTCTCTCTGTAGCGTAGAGGTTAGGTGAACGTCTCTCTGTAGCGTAGAGGTTAGGTGCTCGTCTCTCTGTAGCGTAGAGGTTAGGTGAACGTCTCTCTGTAGCGTAGAGGTTAGGTGAACGTCTCTCTGTAGCGTAGAGGTTAGGTGAACGTCTCTCTGTAGCGTAGAGGTTAGGTGAACGTTTCTCTGTAGCGTAGAGGGTTAGGTGAACGTCTCTCTGTAACGTAGAGGTTAGGTGAACGTCTCTCTGTAACGTAGAGGTTAGGTGAACGTCTCTCTGTAACGTAGAGGTTAGGTGAACGTTTCTCTGTAGCGTAGAGGTTAGGTGAACGTCTCTCTGTAACGTAGAGGTTAGGTGAACGTCTCTCTGTAGCGTAGAGGTTAGGTGAACGTCTCTCTGTAGCGTAGAGGTTAGGTGAACGTCTCTCTGTAGCGTAGAGGTTAGGTGAACGTCTCTCTGTAACGTAGAGGTTAGGTGAACGTCTCTCTGTAGCGTATAGGGTTAGGTGAACGTCTCTCTGTAGCGTAGAGGTTAGGTGAACGTCTCTCTGTAGCGTAGAGGGTTAGGTGAACGTTTCTCTGTAGCGTAGAGGTTAGGTGAACGTCTCTCTGTAGCGTAGAGGTTAGGTGAACGTCTCTCTGTAACGTAGAGGTTAGGTGAACGTCTCTCTGTAGCGTAGAGGTTAGGTGAACGTCTCTCTGTAGCGTAGAGGTTAGGTGAACGTCTCTCTGTAGCGTAGAGGTTAGGTGAACGTTTCTCTGTAGCGTAGAGGTTAGGTGAACGTCTCTCTGTAGCGTAGAGGTTAGGTGAACGTCTCTCTGTAGCGTAGAGGTTAGGTGAACGTCTCTCTGTAGCGTAGAGGTTAGGTGAACGTCTCTCTGTAGCGTAGATGTTAGGTGAACGTCTCTCTGTAGCGTAGAGGTTAGGTGAACGTCTCTCTGTAACGTAGAGGTTAGGTGAACGTCTCTCTGTAGCGTAGAGGTTAGGTGAACGTCTCTCTGTAGCGTAGAGGTTAGGTGAACGTCTCTCTGTATCGTAGAGGTTAGGTGAACGTCTCTCTGTAGCGTAGAGGTTAGGTGAACGTCTCTCTGTAGCGTAGAGGTTAGGTGAACGTCTCTCTGTAGCGTAGAGGTTAGGTGAACGTCTCTCTGTAACGTAGAGGTTAGGTGAACGTCTCTCTGTAGCGTAGAGGTTAGGTGAACGTCTCTCTGTAGCGTAGAGGTTAGGTGCTCGTCTCTCTGTAGCGTAGAGGTTAGGTGAACGTCTCTCTGTAGCGTAGAGGTTAGGTGAACGTCTCTCTGTAGCGTAGAGGTTAGGTGAACGTCTCTCTGTAGCGTAGAGGTTAGGTGAACGTCTCTCTGTAGCGTAGAGGTTAGGTGAACGTCTCTCTGTAGCGTAGAGGTTAGGTGAACGTCTCTCTGTAGCGTAGAGGTTAGGTGAACGTTTCTCTGTAGCGTAGAGGTTAGGTGAACGTCTCTCTGTAGCGTAGAGGTTAGGTGAACGTCTCTCTGTAGCGTAGAGGTTAGGTGAACGTCTCTCTGTAGCGTAGAGGTTAGGTGAACGTCTCTCTGTAGCGTAGAGGTTAGGTGAACGTTTCTCTGTAACGTAGAGGTTAGGTGCTCGTCTCTGTGTAGCGTAGAGGTTAGGTGAACGTCTCTCTGTAGCGTAGAGGTTAGGTAAACGTCTCTCTGTAGCGTAGAGGTTAGGTGCTCGTCTCTCTGTAGCGTAGAGGTTAGGTGAACGTCTCTCTGTAGCGTAGAGGTTAGGTGAACGTCTCTCTGTAGCGTAGAGGTTAGGTGAACGTCTCTCTGTAGCGTAGAGGTTAGGTGAACGTCTCTCTGTAGCGTAGAGGTTAGGTGAACGTCTCTCTGTAGCGTAGAGGTTAGGTGAACGTCTCTCTGTAGCGTAGAGGTTAGGTGAACGTCTCTCTGTAGCGTAGAGGTTAGGTGAACGTCTCTCTGTAGCGTAGAGGTTAGGTGAACGTTTCTCTGTAACGTAGAGGTTAGGTGCTCGTCTCTGTGTAGCGTAGAGGTTAGGTGAACGTCTCTCTGTAGCGTAGAGGTTAGGTAAACGTCTCTCTGTAGCGTAGAGGTTAGGTGCTCGTCTCTCTGTAGCGTAGAGGTTAGGTGAACGTCTCTCTGTAGCGTAGAGGTTAGGTGAACGTCTCTCTGTAGCGTAGAGGTTAGGTGAACGTCTCTCTGTAGCGTAGAGGTTAGGTGAACGTCTCTCTGTAGCGTAGAGGTTAGGTGAACGTCTCTCTGTAGCGTAGAGGTTAGGTGAACGTCTCTCTGTAGCGTAGAGGTTAGGTGAACGTCTCTCTGTAACGTAGAGGTTAGGTGAACGTTTCTCTGTAGCGTAGAGGTTAGGGGAACGTCTCTCTGTAGCGTAGAGGTTAGGTGAACGTCTCTCTGTAGCGTAGAGGTTAGGTGAACGTCTCTCTGTAGCGTAGAGGTTAGGTGAACGTCTCTCTGTAACGTAGAGGTTAGGTGAACGTTTCTCTGTAGCGTAGAGGTTAGGTGAACGTCTCTCTGTAGCGTAGAGGTTAGGTGAACGTCTCTCTGTAGCGTAGAGGTTAGGTGCTCGTCTCTCATGCAAAAGGAACCAGGTTCTCTCCGTTGTGAAGCCATCTATATATTTTTCCAGTGATCTAGTCCTCGTGGAGACGGACGATAAAACGTGGATGCCGTGTTCAATTTGAGCACGTAAAAAAGTCATTGGCAGTTCAAAATCGAGTATAGCAGGCTGGAAATTTACTGCCTGAAATTCATAAGAAAAAGATTAAAAATAAAATTCCTACAAAATATCTCATACATCTTCAAAATTACATCGGGGACCCTTGCCGGTGCAACGGAGTTTAGGCACTGCAGCTGAGATCTTCCTGTATAAGAAAGAGATCGGAGAACACAAGGTTACTCATCGAAGTGCAAAGATGATGGATCTATCAATCAACCAATCTAACTATGAGTTCTGATACCGTTTTCTCGAAGTGCCATGATGGTAAGTTGTCTAGAATACTTTCTCTCTGTCGACCTCTATCTCCCATCTTCGTTTTTAGTCACATATTTTCATTCATTTTTTGACCGTTGTATCTTTTTCAACGTCTTTTTGTAGTGTGCTGTACAATTCGTCACTCCTCTTGTTTCGTTTGCTTAATAAAGGCCTTTTGGTCGAAACGTTGCTGTGTATTGTCAATGTTTTTGTATTTTGTAAAACTACAGTACTTTGTTATTACGTGTTATATCATTGTAACACTTTTAGAGGGATAAGAACGAGTATTTTTTTTCGTTATATCATGGCGTGACAGTTTTAAAACGTATTAGCTCTTTATGTGAAATCTAAAAAAATATATACATTTTGTCTAATCTTCTTCTTTATCGTCAAACTCTCCATATCGACCACTTGTTCGATAAACCACTCTTTGTAAGCTATGCGCCTACAAGTAGGCCAGTACCTCCTCTTTTGAAACACTTTTATTTACTAGGTAGCTTCCTCGGCTCCTATCTCAGTAGCATCTTACGGAATGCCTTGTAGGTCGCAGTATTACTATTCTTTGCTCCCTGGTGAGCCCCGACAACACTCAGGCAGGTCTTATCTGTTTCCCCCTGTGATATGTGGACTTGAGCATATCGCATTTAACAAAAGATAGTGCCAGGAACGAATATGACAGTCTGTCCGACATCCTTGTTCACACCCAATCATGTTGATATCCATCTCCGTTGTGATATTTCTCACACTATTTGATTGACACGACCTGTTCGTTCTTATACTTCCCACACATCTCCACACAAAAGAGATCATTTGTACCGACCGGACCCCCACGAGGTGCCACAGTGGAAAGTGACAAGTCATTATGGAAGTCTTCTTGCAAATACATTTTACAAACATGCGCCGGATGTAGCTACAAACAATTTACTATTGTAAAATGAAATTGACGTTTGCTATCATTAAGTTAATAGTACAAAATGGTGGCCAGACGGCACAGTATGGAGTCAACTATTATTAATGCAATTTTAATGCTTTTAAAAAGAACAGTAATCTTCATTAAGGTTTTCATACATTTACTTCTTGAGTACGACTTCTCCCGTGTGGTGCCGGGACCCGCAAGGGAAGCAAGGAATAGTACCACGGCTATCTACAAGGCATGTCGTAATAGGCAACTGAGGTAGGGGCATAAGGAAGCTACCCTAGTAAATAAAACAATCGTCGCAGAAATCAGCTCTGTTGGACTACTTGTAGGCGCATAACTGGCATAATGTACAATCTATATTAGGCTCAGATCACATACATACCATACAGAGTGGTTAACAAGTGGTCGATATGGTGCGTTCGAGGAAGAAGAA
Organism: Arion vulgaris; assembly: GCA_020796225.1. Lineage (NCBI taxonomy): Eukaryota > Metazoa > Mollusca > Gastropoda > Stylommatophora > Arionidae > Arion > Arion vulgaris. The sequence continues at coordinate 30,810,143 of CM036767.1, forward strand.
GAAGAAAAGTACGACTTTAGTGTGACCGTATTTGTTCACGATAGAAGACAAGATTTTCTAAGCTGTAGAATTATTATTAGTAACGACAATATCTTGTATAATAATAATATTAAACGTTATTTTAGTTATCAAGAAAAGCAAGACAATCTTCGGTGTTTGAGACATAGTTATTTAACAAATAATTTATGCTCATGGTAAGGGTTTATGGAAATTAAAGAGCATAAATGTCCCTTGTCTGTTTACCTTGATTCATTTCATTTCAGATTAAAACTCCGTAATATTTTTATATGTTCAGTTCTCTGTGTGTTCAGTTGTTATGTGCGCAATTGTCTTGTGTGCAACTGTCTTGTGTGCAATGTGTGCAATTGTCTTGTGTTTATCTGTCTGATTACCATATTCGGAATATTATTAAATAATATTTCAATGATTTCAAGTCCACATTGAGCAAAGCGCAGTCACAAAAATAACTACATGTGAAATGCGTTGCCTGAGAAAAGTTACAAACAACACAAGAAAAGACAGAATCACCAACATCAGCATAAGAAAGAAAGTTGGCACAAAACCGTGCTTGAATTATATAGATAAACAAAGAATGAAGTGGTTTGGCCACTTAATAAGAATGCATCCAAACTCCACAGTATACAGAGTCTTCTACAACAGAACATCGGGAAAGAAGGCAAGAGGAAGACCACGGAAAAGATGGTTAGATGGCGTGGCAGCATCCTGTGAAAGAGCAAAGATAACAATCACACAAGCCACCAGAACAGCGCAAGACAAAAACAGAAAACCACGACACTGGGCAACAACCCGGTAGCAGTGTGACGACAAAAGTAGAAGAAGATTAAATAATAGTAAATGCTAAACAAAGTTAACCTTACCAAAAATATAACAACTAAAAACAGTTTTAAATGGAACTGATAGATCAGAATACTAAGAGCATGCATATTCCAGTGGCGATGGATAGATGTGAAGCATGGACATTTAATAAGGCAATGGAATAAAGAGTGGCGGCTCGTCATTAAGGGCCAGTGGGGCAAGGCCTCACCAAAAATAATGCTTAACGTGTATTTATTATTTTATAAATTAAAATATAGCAACCAAAAACCATGATTTATCCGGAAAAAATGTCTGGCCCCACCAACAAAAATGATCACGAGCCGCCACTGGGAATAACATATATGTGTTTTTGAATTTAAGTGTTACAGAAGCGTACTCCGTATATTATGAATAGAGAAGAGGAAAAAATAGATCTATCCAGAACGAACTTAAAATAAACAAAACCAGGCTGTTTTTCAAATAGAAAATAACAATGAGAATTTTGCTGTATTTCTTAACAACGTGTCTGTGTTTGCAACTTTGTCATACCATCTCAGTCTGAGAATCCACCGAAGACATCCGTTGACATAGATCTGAATCTTACTTGTATTTAACTTGGTGACTCGTCATGTTTCCTAGCTATACAGCAACATAGATATCACATTTGAGCTGAATATCCTGAGCTGTGTTTTAGTGTAGATGGCAGTATATTTCCACATCGTGTGCAGAAAAACAAAGGCGTATCGTAATTTCCTAACCCTGTCAGGAATATTCTCATCTGTAACGCCTGATCAGAAAATGATGTTATACCTCATCTAGGATTCGAAACGTCTATTTACATCTGAGAGATTGGGGGTTATCTATTTGATTCCACATTGTCAGGCGCTCATTCATAGCCTTTCGGACAGACACATAGGTGCTCAGTCTCCCCCATCATATGTCAAAGGATATGCATACTGATGGTTGGTATGACTCGCTGGTTAAACACACTCTTTATCTACCCCTCAAAAATCCATTTATACGTGTAAAATGTATAACTTCTAATTCCATAAACCGCTGGATACATTCAGCAACAATCGTAGTGTTCTCATTCAACAGTAGATCGTCAAGAGACGAAGAACACATTTCCCATCTATTTTAAAACTCCACTCTCCGACAATAGATGCATTCTGTGCAAGTCTATCCTCTCTCCCATTGCCACGAACATCTGCATGCACTTGACACAAGATGCAAGTGAGCCTTTGGAGGTTGGAAACCTATATAAAGGACATCCACTCATACCGTAATCTGCCATTCTGGATCTTCCGAAGCATCGACAGAGTCAGATATAGCAATGGCACTAGTAAACGTAGTCACTTAGAGCAATTAGAGAGCAGCAGTAACAGCCTCAAACTCCATCTTTATACTGAAAGTAGTTGTCATGTATGCTCCGCTTTGCTCTGAAATGACACTATCATGCGTGCTAGCCTGAATACCTCAGCTTCACCTCTCCCCACGATACACAGACCAATCGGCATAAATAATGACATCATCATCAACTGCTTTATCTAATATTAGCTGCTTAATTTCTAGTTCAATCTACATGTTGACTCAATCTCTTCATTCCCTACCTGGAGTAATATCATTTCGAAAGTTGATCAATTCTACAAGTTATTTGGATCCATTCTCCCTGTTTCGGTAGAGCTCCTACTGAGGTCACCAGGCTAATTGTTTTCTCAACGCGTGCTATCCACGACAGGCCAAGCTCGATTCCCGTACCCGCAACAACATCAGTATTCATGTGAAGGGGATGCTTATGATCAGCAGTTATCCACATTTATTCTTTGGCTTGGACGATTGCATGATGAGAACAGTGATAGGCCAAGCATATATCTCATCTTTTGCAATGGGAATATCTCGAGTTCAGTCAAGGAATATACGCATACCTTCATTCTGAATACTTTTAAGTCGTGCACATTGTGATCTTGATATCGTGAGGATGCCAAGTCCGAACTCTACCACATTGCCAACATATCTGGCAATACGCAAGTAGTGCATACTCTTTTATTCCCGAAATTTGTTCTTCACTGCCCAACAAAGTAGTTAGATAAAAAAGACTTTAGGGATCTTTTGTGAAGTTGAGATACCATGCTCGACTGAGGCGTAATATATCAGTGTCACGCCCGAGTGGTTACCGAGGCCCAAATTTGGGGTGTAAAGAATAGAACCACTGTTGCCTGCCACACATGTCGTAAGAGACGACTAAGGAGGTTTGGCTGAAATCGGATGCATGTGTCCTAAACGTGTAGAAGTCTATGCGTTTAGGGGCCTACCAAACCAATGTGCAACGTATACACGTTCTTGGCAAAGATCAAACATATCACAAAGAGTGATTAAAATTGGTCGTAAAGAACGAACGCAAAGAAGAAGATATCAGTGTCCTAGACATGGTGATGTTTATTAACAAATGCTCCTCGATATTCAGAACTTGTAGGACGTCAACAGTTTTTCCCTTTTCTCGTTCTATAAATTTTCAGCAGTACTTTGTTTCAGACGATTCATACCGTGTGTTGCCAAAGAAAATATGCATGTCTTTAGAAATGTTACTTCTGTGTCTTTGCTTATATTTATGCCAAAGTTTTTAAATTCTAAAATTCCTTTGCAATCCAATGCTAATTTTCTTCTCATTTCTATTGTTCAATCTCCGTTGTTGTTAATTATAAAGACACGGCTTTCAAAATTTGGAACTTTTCAATGTCATCATTATATTTATATAGTATATTAATTTCTTAACTGTATAAACGAAAAAGGCTATATATATAGTATATTTATTTCTTAACTGTATAAACGAATAAGGCTATATATATAGTATATTTATTTCTTAACTGTATAGACGAATAAGGCTATATATATATATATATATAATATTTTTCCTATCTGAAATATGAATGGTAAATTTTAGTTAAAAATATTCAATTTTTATCTCTACATGGATGAATTCGATAATTTATTTTGATTTTAAATTCACACGCTCGATAATTGTAAAATAAATTTGCAGCCGTCAATGATGACAAGTTTGTATCTGGATATGCAAGAAAAGTGCTCACGGTTCATCCACAGTACAAAGCCAGATATCCAAGCTAGCCACAATGTTTGAAAATTAAGTGTTAGCTACATGAGCTGTGTGCGCTGAGATGGGTACTCACACTACACAATCCCAACAAAGCAGCATTTGAAGAACGTGTTATTGTAGTCTGGCACCGCGTGATACTCATTTAGTGAAGATTATTAAATGATGGTTCGTGTCGGAACTCTTCAGCACTTCAACGCGCCATATGCCACATGTGAGTCAGTTTATGGAACACTACTACGATCATGAACAACCGTCTTGAGGTTAACGAAAAAGAGAATTAGTTAATTTAAATTTAACAGCGATTTAATTTTCTCACGAAATTAAAAAAAAATCGTTATTACCCGTAATACCGCTTTTTAGGGCGGTGTTGAACAGTTGGGACATGTGTCTTTCTTTTCTTTCTTTCTCGAATCCTGTATGCCTCACAGCGTCAGGTTAGGAAGAGATTTCTAAAACGGGCCCTAGTATGCGCTTCGTAGAAAGTCTCTTTCGTCGCCTCTGTTATCTCTGAGGTCCATATTTTGCGTGGCCGGCCTTTTGCTTTGTACCCATTGTATCGGAGCAGCATTGCTCTTTGGGGTGCACTGTCTGATGGTAATCTGCTTACGTGGCCGAACCATTTAATTTGTTGTTTCTTGATGAAGTCTAGTACTGATGTTGTACCCACTTTTTCCTGATGTCTTCATTTCTCAACCTGTCTTTTCTTGTTACACCCAGCATTCTGCGTAGACACTTCATCTCTGTTGTGACTAGTTTTCTTCTATCGTTTGTTGTCAGCTTCCAGGTTTGGCACTGGTAACATAATGTGGGAGAAAGATTGTGTTGAACATTGCTCTTTTTGTGTTCATGGTGACGTGTTTGCATCTTAAAATTGGCTCCATTTGCCCTATCATTTGATTTGCTTTGTTGCATCTGTGTTGAATTTCATTAGTTATTCTTCCATTTGCTGAAAAAATGCTCCGCAGGTATGTGAAATCTTTTACATGTATTTGATTTAGTAGGTGATTATCGATGGAGATATTGGTAGTGCTTTCCTCTCTGGCGAATGTCATTACTTCTGTTTTGTCGATGTTTATTCTCATGTTGTATTCGTTACATGCTAACTGGAGTCTGTTGATGTATTGTTGTAGCTGTTCTTCTGTTGTTGATATGATTACCTGATCGTCTGCAAAAAGAAATTCATTTAAGAGCTCTCCGAGGTTGTTTCCTTCGCTGGTGTTAGCTATTTTACAGATGTGGTCAATATACGTGATGAATAGCAGCGGGGATAGTACGCAACCTTGTCTTACTCCTGACCCTACATGAAACTTTTCTGATAATTCTATGTGTCTGTTGAGTTGAATGTCCACATGGCTAGTGCAATCACCACGAAACTGTTCACGTTAAGATATATCTTTATTCCCCAACATAAAATTTTTTAGTCTGCGTCGCGGTACGCAATATTTATTGTTACAAATCATTCTTAGAGCCTGCGATGCTGTATGTATGGGAAACAGGAACAATAAGCAGATTAGGTAAGCAGCATCTAATGGCAGAGGAGATGTGATTTTTGTAGAAAATTGCAAACAAAATAAAATTGACGTTTAGAAAGAGATCAGATAGCGATTAAAAAACCCAAATCAAAATAGGGAGGTGATAAGAGAAATTATATATAGACTATCGACTTATTTTGGACACGTTATGTAGAGAAATCTAGTTGATAATTTGATGACAAATGGTAAATACGACGGGAAAAGTGCACAAGAAAAACAAGGAAATAAATACTTGGATGACTTAGCCACATGGTATGGTCGAAACAAGAACGTACTCTTGTTTGTTTGTTCGTTTGCTAGTCTTCGTTTTTATAAATCAAGTTCAGCACTCTTTGTGATCTGTGAGGTTTGCGCTGAAAACAGGAGTACTTTGCGCTTACACATAGAATGATCATGGGCTCTGGTGATTCTTGTGAGATGGTAAACTATAATCGTCTACGTCATAGGTTCTCAAAGTGGGCGGTATTGTCCCTTCCCACAAGTGGGCGCAGAAACCTTTATGGGGGTGGCGATAGTGGGATTTGAAGAATTTGTGGTGCGTTTAGGCGATCTAGGGGTCAATGGTTCATTATAGAAGAAATTAATAATATACATATTCAAATACATTATTTTTGTGATTGAAGATGAAGCACATATTGACCACTAATTTTTCAATACTTAAATGCTATAAGTAGTAATGTATTTAGTAGTAATAAGTAGTAATAAGTAGTTGCTATTTAAAAGTTTATTGCATATCCTTTACAGAACTTTGCGAATCAACCCCAGCTTTTAACGCTGTTTGTGATTTTTCTAGGCATTATTACTTTCAGTAGTTTGCCATTGCTTTCTGAACCGGTGGTGCCATCGTCCTTTTGTTAAAATCCACGCAAACAGTTTGCAACCAAACTGTCTGCAGCGTGATTCGAACTCAGAACGTCGGGGTTAATAGACCGAGTCACTAACCCCTAAGCCACAGACGCCACCTAGTTGCTATTTACGTTAATAAAATCAAACTGCTTAAACTCGGAAAACTGTTATAATGGTGAGAGGAGGGGGGCGTTATAAAGTTTATGTCTTGCAAAGTGGGCGGTGACCCGAAAATGTTTGGGAACCTATGGTCTTCGCTAATCGGCATGTGCCAGGATGGTGGAATAGTATAACGATCAATGCGGTTGTGCTGCACATGAGTGCACAGTAGAGACCAAATATTGTCTGAATGAGAAAATGTGTCACAGTCATTGTCTTGTGATTGTCAAGATATTATTAATTAATCAATGACTTTTCTTATCTAATGTCCTTCCAACATTACATATTATGTATATCATAAACAGAGAAGAGAACAAGTAGATCTATATATATATATATTTTTTTCCGATCCAGAAGCACTTGAGCTTTTCAGCTCTTCGGCTTTGTGCCATGGACATCGTAACCTTCGGTTCGGTGCCACGAACACCGTAAATCTGGGGAATCTGTGGCTTTTTCTGCCATCCCGCGGAATTGAACCCGCACACACAGAGGGATAGTCACCCGTAGTCCAACGCTCTACGAACACGCTGGGCAGACGGGCGAGTATATCTATCTTAGATTACGTATATCATAGACAGATAAGGGAACAAGTAGATCTATCCAGAAAGAACTCAATATTAAAAAAAACTGACTGATGCTACAAATAAGAATGAGAAAATTGAAGTATTTTGGATGCCTGTGTGTTGCTGGGGCTCTCAAGGGGAGCAAAGAATAGTAACACTACAACCTACAAGGCATGTCGTAAGAGATGACTGAGTTAGGGCCTAGGAAACTTCCTAGTATATAAAAAATATAGCAGAAATCGAATGTGCTTGTCTACTTGTAGGCGCATAACTGACACAATGTACAATTGTTCTTAGGCTAAGATCACATACAAATCACACAGAGTGGTTAACAAGTGGTCGATATGGTGCGTTCGAAGAAGAAGAATATAAATGTAATAGAAGAGTTCTCAGTATATCATGAACTGAGAACACAACAGATATATAAAAATGTAATAGAAGAGTTCTCAGTATATCATGAACTGAGAACACAACAGATATATAAAAATGTAATAGAAGAGATCTCAGTATATCATGAACTGAGAACACAACAGATATATAAAAATGTAATAGAAGAGTTCTCAGTATATCATGAACTGAGAACACAACAGATATATAAAAATGTAATAGAAGAGATCTCAGTATATCATGAACTGAGAACAAAACAGATATATAAAAATGTAATAGAAGAGATCTCAGTATATCATGAACTGAGAACACAACAGATATATACAAATGTAATAGAAGAGATCTCAGTATATCATGAACTGAGAACACAACAGATATATATAAATGTAATAGAAGAGTTCTCAGTATATCATGAACTGAGAACACAACAGATATATATGAATGTAATAGAAGAGATCTCAGTATATCATGAACTGAGAACACAACAGATATATAAAAATGTAATAGAAGAGTTCTCAGTATATCATGAACTGAGAACACAACAGATATATATGAATGTAATAGAAGAGATCTCAGTATATCATGAACTGAGAACACAACAGATATATAAAAATGTAATAGAAGAGATCTCAGTATATCATGAACTGAGAACACAACAGATATATAAAAATGTAATAGAAGAGATCTCAGTATATCATGAACTGAGAACACAACAGATATATAAAAATGTAATAGAAGAGTTCTCAGTATATCATGAACTGAGAACACAACAGATATATACAAATGTAATAGAAGAGATCTCAGTATATCATGAACTGAGAACACAACAGATATATATAAATGTAATAGAAGAGTTCTCAGTATATCATGAACTGAGAACACAACAGATATATATGAATGTAATAGAAGAGATCTCAGTATATCATGAACTGAGATCACAACAGATGTATAAAAATGTAATAGAAGAGATCTCAGTATATCATGAACTGAGAACACAACAGATGTATAAAAATGTAATAGAAGAGATCTCAGTATATCATGAACTGAGAACACAACAGATATATAAAAATGTAATAGAAGAGATCTCAGTATATCATGAACTGAGATCACAACAGATGTATAAAAATGTAATAGAAGAGATCTCAGTATATCATGAACTGAGAACACAACAGATGTATTCAGAAAGAGCACACAATTAAAGAAAACTAGCCGATCTTCTTCTTCTTTTGTCGTCACTCGTTACACTGCTACCCGGTTGTTGCCCAGTATCGTGGTTTTCTGTTTTTGTCTTGCACTGTTCTCGTGGCCTGGGTGATTGTTATTTTTCTTCTTTGACAGGAGTCTGCTATATTATCTAACCATCTTTTTCGTGATCTTCTTCTTGCCTTCGTTCCGGATGTTCTGTTGTGGAAGACTGTGTACTGTGAAGTTTGGATTCATTCTTATTAAGTGGTCAAACCACTTCATTCTTTGTTTCTCTATGTAATTCAAGCAAAGTTCTGTGCCAAATTTGTTCTTATGCTGATGTTGGTGATTCTGTCTTTTCTAGTGCTGTTGGTAACTTTTCGCAGGCAGCTCATTACACATGTAGTTACTTTTTGTGACTGCGCTTTGCTCATTGTCCATGTTTGGTTCTGGTAACACAAAGTAGATACGAAAATGCTGATGATCGTCTGTTGCTTAGCTGCCTGTGAAATTTTTGGGTGCCCTAACAATGGGGCTAGCTGGTAGGTTACAGCATTTGCTTTTGAACTCTAGCCTCTATCTCTCTATCTAATCTTCCGTCTTCTGTGAATATGCTTCCTAAGTATTTGAATTCTTTCATTTGGTTTATTTTAGTGCATTGACATGGATGTCTAGATTATTATGTTTTCTTCCCATATTCATTATTTCTGTTTTAGTGTTGTTGATTTTCATGTCATGATTTATACAATTTTGGTTCAGGGTTTCAATGTGTTGTTGTAGATCTTGTTCATTTTGATGTATCAGTTACTGATCATCTGCAACAAAGCAGTTCATTTATTTCATCATTATCTGAATTTCACTCTTGAGTTATTTTATCCATATATGTGATAAGGAGTAGTGGTTAGAGGACACAATCTTGTATGACACCTGATGCAATGGAGAACCAGACGGTCATTTCTTCTGTTGTTCTTACTGTACTCTGGCTATCTGGCTATCTGGCTGATGCTAACAAAAAATGAGAAGATTGAATTATTTTGACACAAAAAATACACGAATTGCTGGAGAAGACATTTGTGGAAAAAGTGACTCTTGTAAAGAAGAGAAGAAGAAGTCCACGGCAACGATGGAGTCAAAATGTAATATATGATTTCAACATGACGGCAGCGGAGACATGACATCTGGCATACGGGAGAGAGAGAGAGAGAGAGAGAGAGAGAGAGAGAGAGATTAAGTAGGATCGTTAGAATGACAATGTTCTGCCTTGGACAAGCTATTGGATGATGATTTTCTTATCACACGTCGCATCTTCTCAACAGGAGGTCTCTAGAAGATTTAGAAGATATGCCTTGATGAAGTGTAATGGCTCTGTTAATGATGACAGCTCCAAGTTAAGAGAAACTAAGAAATTGTCATGATATGATTAATATTTATTTCTTGTTGTTATTAATTAGGAGAACCGGCACAGAGTTGTTGTTTTTTTTTATCTTGAACTTTCAGCTCTTCGACTCGGTGCCATGGACATCGTAACCCTTCGGTTCGGTGCCACGAACACCGTCAATCTGGAGAAACCGTGGCTTTTTTGCCAGCCCGTGGAATTGAATCGCACTCACAAGGGGCTTGTCACCCGACGTTCAACGCGCTACGAACGTGCTGGGCAGTCGGGCGCACAGAAGTATATGGATCGTATTAGAGAGTTCTGGAAATGTTCATATTTAGGTGGTTGTGGAAACAGAACATATAACTAACTAGCAGTTTACCCGCTCTTTGCACGGGGGCGGGGGTTTAGTTTAAATCTAAACTACTTTTAAAGTTAATTTGTTATCCTTTTCCGCTGATCTTCCGAATCCACATAAACTGTGGCTCATTACGGTAGGCAGTAAAACCTGATACAATTGAATTCCCGTGAAAGTTGAAAATAACAATTGAAAAATTAATTTTAATTCAGATTATTAATTTATCGACGTGTTTAAAAAAAAAAATGTGGCCCGAACGAGATATCAATTACCCTAGACAAAGTTATAAGTAAATGTGTTTAAAATACGTTGTTATAATAATAGTGCCGTTATCATATCATTATATGACCACAGGACTTGAGCGGACAGTAATAATCTTTGTCAAAGTCCATATTTAGTGTGCTGTGACATTCGTCACTTTATTATATTGCTTGCTTGATAAAGGCCTTGTTGGTCGAAACGTTGCAGTGTATTGTCATGTTTTTTGTATTTTGTAAAACGACAGTACTTTGTGATTAGGGGGTTTTGCCGAAAGTAACAACATGATCACGTGACCGGAAACTTGTAAAACATAGAAAGACACTTTCGGTGATTTCTATGCAGAAAGACCATGTGCGTTAAGTTGGGAATATGGTTATAGAAACGTATAAAAAGTATAGTTTTATAATTTTCCCCTCTTCATATCAATGAAAGCCACCTTCTTGTCAAATTTCAAGTTCGTAGGATGTCCAGATATCTTCAAACAATTGGAATAGACGTACAATTTCATTCATCTTTGTCTTATATATATATATATATATATATATATATAAGATGTAGGATACATAACAACATGACAGGTAGTTACTTTTACAAATGTGTGTACTTCCGTTATGAAGTTAGACGTAATCTGGACGTCTAATATATCACATATGACTGACTTTTGATTGAAGGTTTGCTTTCCATATCGTGAATGTCATTCAGGCGAGTCTTACTTCAGTTGCAGAGGCGCCTTGTAATTTAGATCCCCAAGTAAGGGATCAGGGAACCTGTAGTCCAACCACGTGCTGTGTGCATACCGAAAGTTGTCCTCGAACCACGGCACATGGTTTTAAGCAAAGAGTGTTATCGACCTCGCTATCGCCTCCCCCAGTCGTCCATGACAAATAATGTCTATACCTTATGACAGATAACATGGCAGGTAAGGTAGCTACTTTGTGCTAAGCAAAATAACAGATTGTGTTATTATTCACAACAGGACAATTAGTGTAGCTACTTTTAGGATACACAACATGGCAGGTAGTGTAGCTACTTTAGGATACACAACATGGCAGGTAGTGTAGCTACTTTATAATACACAATATGGCAGAAAGTGTAGCTACTTTATGGCACAATACAATCAACCTTCAATGCCGAGACGTAAAACTACTAATCGACCACTCTTCTTTCCCTTCTTTTGTTGTCACACTGCTACCGGTTTGTTGCACAGTGTCGTGGTTTTATATTTTTGTCTTGCGCTGTTCTGGTGGCTTGGGTGATTGTTATTTTTGCTCTTTGACAGGATTCCACTATGCCATCTAACCATGTTTTTCGTGTTCTCCCTCTCGACTTCTTTCCTGCTGTTCTGCTGGAGAAGACTACACTGTGGTTTGCATTCTTATTAAGTGGCCAAACTACGTCCTTCTTTGTTTCTCAATGTAATTCAAGCAATATTCTGTGCTAATGTTCTTTCTTATGCTGATGTTGGTGAATCTGTCTTTTCTGGTGTTGTTGGTAACTTTACGCAGGCACCGCATTTCACATGTAGTTATATTTGATGACTGCGCTTTTCTCATTGTCCATGTTTGGCTCTGGTAACACAAAGTAGATATGAATTCATCACTGTTAATACTTATATTGCTACTTCTACAATTGTCACTTTTACTATTACTACTATTGTCATGTAGCTACGGAGTTTGTGTTTTGTGGAATACTTTTTGTTAGAAGACGTGCTATTTCTGCCGACAAAGACCGAGCCAAATAGGAAACCGGTGCAAGGAACTTAATTCTCTGACTTTAGACACGTTTTTTTAAATTTGCAAAATTCCAGTTCGCCTTGCATTTGCATTCACTATTAAAAAGTACATTGCAGTCCTTTAAAGTTTAAGGATTTGGATTGAACAGAGGAATACTTCTCAGGGACAGCTGGATGTTAGAATATCATAAGTAAATGATCTAAGAGAATTAACAATTATCATAAAATGAAGAAGTCGAAACTAACATGGCGTTTGTTGTCAATTGATGAAAAAAATCAAACTAAAAAAAAAAAAAAAGATTTGTGATTATTTAATCTTGTATCTGTTGTTGTGTTTCATGCAAGTATACATTAAAAACAAAAATATTCAGCAAAATATAATGCCATATAATATATATATATAAACCAATATTGTAAGCTCCGGACGAAGCCGGGAAAATAATATCATCATCAGCAGGAGCTGTGCCGCTAGCGTAGATGGATCATGAATCTCTACAAATCTTTGTCTCTGGTGTCTTCTATCGTCTCAGATGGTGACGCTCTTCCGTGCCATGAAGTTGAGCTATCCAACATTGTCTCTGTCTTCCTCTGTCTCGTTTCCCCTCGATTTTACCGGTTGTTACAATGTGTTCTAAACCTCCCTTCCTCATCACATGTCCGAAAATGATGATGGCTTCTGTCTTATATTGATAATAAGCTTCCTCTATGTCTTGACCTCATTCAACATCTTCACATTAGTTCTTTTTGCAGTTCATGGGATTCTCATCATTCTTCTGTACAACCACATTTCTGTAGCCTTCATAGATTTTTCGATCTGTTTGTTTATTGCCCATGAATCGCATCCGTATGTCAGTATTGGTTCTATTTAGCACTGTATAACTTGCATTCTGATCGCAATTGACAATAAAGATAGTAAATAATAATAACAAACAGCATTGAATGCAACATATCTTCCAGAATAAAAGAACGACAGACACGTTTCTTCTCAGAAGAATCATGACAGACAAAACTTCCTGAATAAAAGACCGACAGACACGTTTCTTCTCAGAAGAATCATGACAGACAAAATTTCCTGACACAACTTCGTCAATAAAAGAAAAAAAAACAGACACACTTTTGCGAGAATAATAATAATAGACACAGTTTCTTGAATAAAATAACGACAGTAGCGATGACGACAATAGATCCTTGACATACAAGTTTTTGTCAAAATAGAAAGAAAACAGAAAAAAAAACAGAAAGAAAACAGACACGTCTTGATAGAAACAAGTATACTAGAATATATTTAATTAAATATTATGTACATTCAAAAAAACTGTATATAGCTTTCTAGTAAGTCCTCTCACAATTAATGTATAGATAGTTGTGACATTTTATACGTGATATCAATGTGATATGATTATTAATATCAAGTCGCTTTGTGTTATCACATTCTACGTTTCTGGAGTATTTTGGAGTCACTATTATTGTTATCTAACTGACCTCAAGCGGTAGTGAACTCGATCACGAACCAAAGCGTACGTGGTTCAAACCCCACGGTGGGCGAATTTGGAAGCAAATTCGTTTCCGTTGGATTTTTACACAAGGTAAAAAAGACCTCACCGTTCAGAAAGCAATGGCAAACTACTGAACGTATAAGTGGTGCCTAGAAAATCGACGACTCGTTTACTGTGGTTGATGGCTACGTCCTTTAGGATATGCCACGATTTTCAACTAACCTCATTGTTTATTTGAGGATCATCTTTATCTCACATCGGTCATGTCCACAATTGCTCCGATCTCCTCCCAAGCATGTATGTATCTCAGTGTGTTAAAACTAACAACTCTGTGTTCTGTGTTGATTGGTGTATCTACTAGATTTCCTCTCGCGGTTTTCCCATCTTGCCGCACCTATCGTTATAAGTAACTAACCTATGGAAGCGAACTGACATAAGAACAAAAATCGTTTAAGAGCATGCGTTTTCCCAACCTATGGACGCATTTATATTACAATGTATATTGAATTAGCCAGTATATTGTCTTTGCGTAATCTTAAAAAATACAGCGAGCGTATTTATCGGCGTATAAGGACGAAGGGGTTAAATATGACAAGAGCATGCATTCTTGAGAACGCACGCTATTCTGTGCAAGTCTGAACTTGACGCAAAGTAGAGACCATTTTTATGTTTTACGTAACCAAGACTGGCGAAACATGTAATAACAAAGTACTGTAGTTTTATAAAATACAAAATAATAACAATACACAGCAACGTTTCGACCAAAAGGCCTTTACAGTCTTCCCCTATATCGATAACCAAGATTGCAATGTTAACCATAATATTGTAGGTCATGAAGAGACGGAGACAACTCCCCTCTTACACATCATGCACGTATATATTTTCACATTGCTTCTTTCATTACGAGCTTCGGCGCAGTTAACAATTCATTTCAATGTTTACTGCAAACAGGGTTTTGATGCGTAAAGGGGCTCATTGCAATATAATTGATTATTTTTCAATATTTTCTCATTTCGATTTAGCGTAATTTGTATCATTTCCCAGATGAAACATCCAATCTGGTGTATAACAAAAACGTAAGACGGTTCTGTCCTTCATTTTTCCACTACCATGGACAGTTAAAAATAAGATTCAGTTTGGAATACATCCATTAAGTTATAGAGGAGGGTAATTGGAATTCATCTTCGCAAAGCAACTTATGTCAATACAATTTTATCAATCTCTGACGTTACGGCTGATTGAGGTCACGAAGGTCCAAGTTGCTTTTTCTTCAAAGCTTAGATGGTCTTCGGGCGTGTAAGTTTAGCTCAACTCTTTCATGACATTCGACGTCATGATTGAAAGTAACAGTCTCCTGTTGTTTAAGACTGGGGCTGGCCTTAACGACATACAGTAGTCACATCATCATCATTGGCCACTTCGTTTTAAGAGACAATAGGTTTTGCGTCATGTAGTTTGTTCTTTGCTGAATCACATCGTCTCCACCTGTACACTAAATTCAAGATAGGCACCAATGACCTGTGCCCTGTGGGTTGGCGAGTTTGACAACAGAACATATTCTACAGAACTGCCCCAGTATGCAGACCTGAGAAGAAAGAGATGGCCCACTTACACCAGTGCCCAAGACAAACTGTATGGCGTGGCTGATAATCTAAGACAGACGGCTGCCTTTATTAGAGAATCCGAAATCATAGTCTAGTGAGAACGCACAAAAAGAAGAATCATATCGTCTGTTGTGGCTGTAATTGTCTATTCCAGATTTGTAATCCTAGCGACAGTTGCTGCAGGTAAAACTGGAGACTAGAGAGGATGCAGAGTATTGTCTGTCTGCACTTTCTTTTCTCTCTGTATGTGATCGCGTTTCTCTGTTTGCATTTTTGAGCAATCGCTCTTTTTTCGACCCAGAAGCACTTGAGCTTACAGCTCTTCGGCTCGGTGTCATGGACGTCGTAAACCTTCTGTTCGTTGCCACGAACACCGTAAATCTGGAGAACCTGTGGCTTTTCTGCCAGCCCGCGGAATTGAACCACACTCACAGGGATCTTGCCACCCGTCGCCAACGGGCTACGAACACGTTAGACAGGCAAGGATCCACCCAGTTTCGTCTCCACATTCCTGTTTAGAATTTACAAATCATACGCTTGGTGTTATTGAGTATGAAACAAGAGAATAGTTATGAGAATTAGTCACCGCCTCTGTAAACACCCCCTTCCCAATATAAAACTACTTGTGTTTGTAGCGTAGACCCCACTGGCCTCTGTTATAATTTTTTTCTTCTGGACGTTTCGAGAAAGCCCACGCAATCATTGTTGGCTAATGACGACACCATGGTGTAAATAACTACATCCGGTTCGTTGACGTCATTCAAGAGGGCCTCAACCTCCACTTGAATTATTAATTGATTATTTTGTTCATAGTTTTCATGTTTTTTGTTAGATTCTGTCTTGCTTCTTTTAATATCTTTCCCTTATATGACCTAGGAAAAAGAAACAAATCTTCCACACCTGAACAAGTCATGGTTCACAGTGTGTGGGGCTCACAGTGTGTGGTGGTTCACAGTTTGTGGTGGTTCACAGTTTGGGATGTTTAACAAAATACGAACATTGCAAACTTCTTGAAGCTGTCATTTCTTAATTTCTTCAGTGGTAGGTGAAAAGAAGAGCATTATGACTACAAGTTCAGGACAAGAAATTCTCTCAGGGAATTTCCTCCATTCTTAAGTTCATACATCATACGCTTGAAATCATTTCACAATCCAAACTGTTTTGTCTGCCAGTTTTTACACAATCATGGTTCTCTAGTCTAGGCAGTTCTTGACGTAGTAGTGGTGGGCGTGTACATGTATCACTCGACATTACGCCCACTTTTGTACCAGCGCCGCAAGAAGTTAAAGCCAAATTACAATGATGGCTACCACGCCCCATCCTGTCAGGTCTACAGTTTGGGCCATCAATCACATCCTGAAATGAAAAGACAAGACAAAACTTGAAACGTACTGATATTGGATCTCCGATAGTGAAGTTGATAACGCACTGCGCTAGTGAGTTCGTGTCGTAGAAATTCCGCAGTTCGAGTCCCAACAATTTGTTTGAATGATCAAGGTATCGGATGTACTACAAGAAATTATAATCCATTACTTGGGGATACTATTTAAAAGTGAAAAACTACAAACATTAACAAAAAACAAAACAAATCCAACCAGAGTCACCACATTACTCGTCATGACTACTCATGAACTGATTGCTGGCGAACGGTAAGAAAAGAAAGCCAAAAAAAAAAAAAAGAACGGATTAAATGCTAGAGATTATTGTTTCGTGAAAATATAATCGATTATACACTGAAAAATCGAATGTAAAGTGAATTGAACCACTACATATTACTGACTATGATTACTGATGTGGTAGTTTGTTGGATACTGGACAGGAAAAAAGGGAAGAACATCGATGTTCTGAAAGAACTGAATATTAAAAACAATTGGCTGATAAACAATATACTATACAGAAAAATTAGATACTTTGGTAACATCAAGCGTCACGATGGCCTGGAGAGGACAATATTGGAGGGCAGGGTCCTAGGACGCAGAGGCAGACCAAGAAGAAGATGGCTACAGGATATTAAAGAAACCATGAATATGACCATCGACGAAGTGGGTGAACTAGCTAGAGACAGAGTGAATTTCAGATGTGCTGCAAAGAGAGCAACGACCTATAAAGGACACGCATCTTGACGATGAGTTTGTCTACTTTCAAATTGTTATTTTGTGTACATTGTTTTTCTCTCATTTGTCTACGATACATATTATTTTGTTACTGCCTCACCATCAACTTCGACTTGTCAATATTTCTGGCCTTAAAGAAAGTCAAACTGAATTCCGAGTTCTATCGGAGATGGAGATGGTTCTATCGGTGGAGGTTCTGTGTAGAAGTTGAACACGTATACTAACTTGTCGAAGCAGAAAATCAATAAAAGTACGCTGTTCTTGCAAATTTTCAATCTTTCTTTTTTGCTTTTATTTCTTTTGTCCTTCTCTGCTTTTTTGTCGCTAGGCGTAGCAGGTTTAACTGATGATCGGTTTCCGAGATAATGCACGCTCGGTCGCTTGATATGTTGTGGTATTGTGAAGTTTTAAGATGTCTGTAACTCCATCAACCCATCTTTTCTTGGTCTTCCCCTTCCTCTTGATGATTCAATTTTCAGGTTGTTATCAGTTATCAGTTATATGAGGACTATCATCATAGCACTCCGGACATGTCCATAGGTGCTCGATCTCCGCCTCAGCAAATCCAGCAGCGTCCAGCGGCCCAATACGCCAGTTCGATGTTGATTAATCAATCTCTTTGCATATTTAGTATGTCGTTCTTTTCGGGCTGCACCAATATTGACACCCATCTCTTTTAATCGGGTCAACGAGTGGGATTCACAGCCCTGAAACTCCTCTGTTCGGAAAGACTCTCTCAATGCGTGAAGAATGTCACTTCGATCCATTGCAGCTCCTCTGATATTGTAGCTAAGCCAGCCAATCTATCAGCTCGTTCATTACCCTAACTCCTGCGTGCCCAGGGATAAAAATGAAGGTGATTTCAGGTTGTACGCTCTTGCAATTGGTGTATTCGGGTTCATTCTGACCAAGTGGACAAACCATTTGAGTCTCTGTTTTTCAATAAATCTAATAGCAGGTGTTGTTCCAACTGTTCTTCTAATGTCCTCATTTCTTATATGGTCTCTTCTTGTTTTATTTACTGCTTTCCTCAAGCATCTCATTTCGCATGTGTTAATTTTCGTTTCTTGTTCTTTTGTCAGTGCCCATGTTTGGCACTGGTAGCACAGTGTTGGTATAAAGATTGAATTTATAATCTGTCTTTTAGTCTCTACTGGAATTGCTGGGTGTTTCAAGATTGGGATAAGTTGGTGTGTAATGTTGTTGGCTTGCTGGATTCTAGTTTCGATCTCTCTGTCCAGTCTACTATCAGATGGGAAGATACTTCCAAGGTATTTTAATTCTCTCACCTGCTTTAAGCGTTTGGTCATTTATTTGTATGTTGATATCTTTATGTTCTCTGCTTATAGTCATGACTTCTGTCTTTTGAATGTTGATCTTCATGTTGTATTTGAGGCAGCTATTGTTCAGTAAGTTTATGTGTTCTTGAAGCTGTTCAATATTATTGTAGAATAAACACTGGTCGTCAGCAAAGAGCAGTTCATTGTGTTGGTCGACGTCTCGTGACGTTTCGTCTATTTTGGTGATACTATCCATGTATATAATAAAGAGGAGAGGTGATAAAACACATCCTTGCCGTACTCCTGATGTTACTGGAAACCAATTTGTGAGTCCGGCGCTTGTTCGCATGGCACTTTCACTTTCTGTATATAGGGCTCTAACACAGTCTAGCAGCGTTCCTTTTATTCCGTAGTTTTCGAGAACATCCCATAATATGTCTATGTTAACCCTATCAAATGTCTTCTCTTGGTCTATGAAGGTTATATTCATTTGATTTTTGTATTCTATAGTCTTTTCACTAATTTGTCTTAGGGCAAATATTGCATCTGTGCATCCTTTTCCTTTTCTAAATCCAAACTGTTGTGTGCTGAGTGCTCCACAATTGGTCTTATTCGTTGCTCCAGAACTCTTGCAAACATTTTTCCCACATGGCTTAGGAGGGTGATGCCTCTATATGTACCACAGACTTGTTTTTTACCTTTTTATTCCATATTGGTACTATAATAGCTTTTTGCCAATCTGAAAGGACAGTTCTTTCTTCCCACGCCTTCTTGAAGATGTAATGTACCCAGGTTACTCCAATCTCTCCACACGCTTTTATTGTTTCTGCTGTTATTCCATCAATTCCCGCAGCCTTGTTCTTTGGGCTTCTCTTAATTGCTTCTCTTACCTCACTTACTAGTATTTCAGGTTCTTCAATGTTTGCATGTCTCGGTTTGAATGATGTTTTATTCCCAGTATCTGGTATATTCAAGAGGTCTTTGAAGTATTCTTCCCATCTTTCTCTGATCTTAACTTCTTCATGTATAGGTTTACCTTGACTATCATTTATATATTCGGATGGCTGGAAGGGTTCGTCTCTTATTCTCATTTTTGCTATGGCCTTATAAAATTGTCTGCTGGACTCTACACATAATCTACTGAGATTTTCACCATACATGGTCCACAATTTTTCTTTCTCTTGCTTGATTACTCTGGCTGATGTCTGTCTTGCTAGTATCGTCTACACATAATCTACTGAGATTTTCACCATACATGATCCAAGATTTTTCTTTCTCTTGCTTGATTACTCTGGCTGATGTCTGTCTTGCTAGTATCGTCTACACATAATCTACTGAGATTTTCACCATTCATGGTCCAAGATTTTTCTTTCTATTGATTGATTACTCTAGCCGATGTCTGCGTTGCTTGTCTATATTTATCATAATCGTCTTCTGAGCGTGATCTTATCTAGGTCTTATATAGTTCTTTTTTAATTTTTATTGCTTCTTTAACTTCATTATTCCACCATGCTGTTCTCTTTTTCTCTGTTCCTCCTTTAAATGTGGTGCCACAATGCGTTGTTACATTTCAAAAGAATACTCTTAAATTTTTGCCATGTTGTTTCAACGTTATCTTCTGGTATGTATGCTTCTACTATAGCCTCTGTCATTTCTGTATTTATTATTCTTTGTATATCTGGATCATTTATTTTTCTGGTATCTATAATCTTGGTTCTTACTGTCTTTCTATGTATTTTGCTAAGTGGTGTTTCATTGAGGTAGGCAATTAGTGGGCGGTGGTCTGTATTCACTGTTGTGTTTGGGATTACTCTGGCGTCTCTTAAGTTGGATCTTCTTGTTTTATGGGTTAATATAAAGTCTATTTGAGCAGCTTGGTCGGGGTTGTTCCACTTGTACCATGTGTAGATCTGGCTCATATGATGTTTATAAAAACTATTTGTGATATAGTGTCCGTGTTTCACTTGTACCATGTATAGATCTGGCTCATATGATGTCTATTTGAGCAGCTTGGTCAAGTTGTTCCACTTGTACCATGTGTAGATCTGGCTCATACGATGTCTATTTGAGCAGCTTGGTCAAGTTGTTCCACTTGTACCATGTGTAGATCTGGCTCATACGATGTTTATAAAAACTATTTGTGATATAGAGTCTGTGTTCTGCACAGAGCTCTAATAAGTACTGTCCATTATCGTTACATTCTGTCGTTGTCTACAAAAGGTCCTAATTGTTCTTCCCATGGTGTTCGTCTCCGGCCGACATGTCCGTTGAAGTCTCCCATTACGAATAAATCGTCTTTACTATGTGTTTGACTAATAAGATCGGACACTTTATCAAAGAATGCATATTTTTCCTCTTGGGTGTAGCCATCGTTTATAGGGGCATAAATCTGAATGAGTGTTGTATTTTTTGTTTTGCCATGTAGTTGTAGCATTATTATTCTCTCAGATATGTAGTCAGTTTTCATGATGTTTCTAGCTATGTCTGGATGTAAGATGAAGCCTACTCCGTGCACAGCTCTCTGTTGTATCTCTGTGCCGCTCCACGAAATGACGTAGTTGTTGTGTGTCACTTTAATTGCATTACCCGTTTCCCTACAGTCTGCTATTCCCATTATATTAATCTTGTGTTTGATCATGAACTCCACTATTTCTGCTTCTTTATTGCCGAGCCCACAGATATTCCATGTTCCGATTTTAGTCGTTTGTCTGGCGTGTGTAGCTGTTTTAGTCACAGACTTTTCTCGCGGTCACGACGGGTTTATTTGTGACCTAGTTGTTTTGTCACGTGTGTTGTTGTTCCGATCTTTGATAGATTTATTCAGTTTACTAAGTTCTTGCAAAATATATAGAGCAGATTCTTGTGAACAATTAAATCCTCTACCAGTTTGCTGAACCTGTCGTAGTTTCATCCTTAATGAACACATTAAATCACCGTAAACACATCCACATGAATTATCACGTCTTGTTTACGTCGCCATTTTGAACGCCACTTTTCAATATCAAATTTTCAATATCAAGTCGAAATATAATGTTTACGAATTTTCACAACCTTAAACAAAATATTACATCGTTGACTCTCGCCGGTGCTACAAAGTTCGTGCTCTGGCGCTGATATCTTCTTGCATGAAATAGAGATTGAAGCACATTTTGTTATATAATGAAGTGCGTGCAATGATGATGATTCTTCTTCTGCGATCGCCCTCTGTGAATTCAGACGTCAGTCATGACGCCTAGAGGTACGCTTCTGATTTTTGCGTGAGTCCTGCTTACCATTTGACTGGTGTCCCTCATCATACAGGCGAGTCTTTGCCATCTTCAGAGGTAGTGATGGTTCTATAAATCAATCAAGCAATCACTCAATCAATTTTGAAGACAACACCCGAAACATCACTGCATCACACGTACACATTACTCTATCCATGTTATTTCAACATCCTTTATCTTCCCTAATTCCCTCTCGGAATTTCTTACACGTCTGTTGCAGTGCTCATCCATCTCTGTCTTCTTTTCTGGTGTACATTTTTGATTTTCTTATCATTTATTTCTAGCTGTTCTATTTGTGTTGCGAACATGTTTACAGCTCCCAGCCTAAAATGCCAGCCATGAAGCTAGCATTCACAAAACGAACAAGAATACCATTTGGCAAGCTACATTTCTTGTTTCATTAAGACTGTCCTGTATCCTCATGGCTTTGTGCTGTAGAATTCAGCAAGACGAGAGATGGTCCATGTATTCACATTCCTCAAAAAATGAAGAAGTATTTTTTTTTAATTCAGGGAAACTTTCTTTGGTTTAAAAATTTCTCCAGGATATAAAAGAAGGAACTCTTAAATCTGCACGTGGCTTGTACGGTTGTGACATTTCGTATTAAATCCCCAAACTTATATCTTAATCATTAATCAAATATTCCTCTCATGTTTTCCATACTCATATCTTCTTGACTCAAACATAACATTGACACGTTAAAACGATTTTTTTCTTCGTTCTTCGGTGTCTGATTCCCTAATTGATTACATTTCTCACAGACACGCCTCTGATCATTTCCCTTCAAATAGAAACAAGTCATAAAAGGCGGCCATATTTTTATCAATCTAAAAAAAAATTATTGTAGCATTGGCGCAATATTTTGGCGTCAATGCTGGGATGATTTTTATGTTTAATTTTTTTTTCTGAGCAGAGACCAGCTATTTCATACATAGTCTCAAAGGAATGGCTTATTCGAGATTTTATTATATATTTTGTACATGCATTTTGGCCATGGGATGTCGGGGCTCACAGAGGAAGCACAGAATAGTACCACTGCGACCAACAAGGCATGTCGTAAGAGGCAACGGATGTATGTACTAGGGAAGCTATCCTAGTAAATGAAAAGTAACGCATAAATCAGATGTGCTGGATTACTTGTAGACACATAATTGGCACAATGTACAATCGCTCTTAGGCTCAGAGCACATACACATCCCAAATAGTGGTTAACTAGTGGTCGATATCGAGCGTTCACAGAAGAAGACGTACATGTATTTAAGGTCTTCTTTCTTTTATACGTTATAAGTTTGTTTAATTTCTGTTGGGGATGAAATAATTGTTACTAACTTTCATTTTTAGATGTTTCCAAATATGGATTGATTCATTGATTGATTGATTGCAGTTGCTAGAGCGTACAACCTAAAAATGGAATCATCAAGAGGAATGGGAAGAGCAAGAAAAAGATGGATTGATGGAGTTCGACATCTTAAAATTCCACAATACCACAGCATATCAAGTGAGTGAGCATGCACTATGTCGGAAACCGATCATCAGTTAGCACATGCAAAGCCTAACGGCAAATAAAAACAGAGGACAACAAAAAAGAAAGAAAAGAAGATTATCATTGCACTTCGCTGGGTAACCATGTGTGCACCGGTATCTTTCTTACACAGAAAGATATCAGCGGTAGTGCATGAACACCGTAGCACCGTCAAGGGTCGCTGATGTAATCTACAAGATGATGAAAATATTTTGTTGGACATTTCTCTAATATCGTCTCTTAAAAAAGTCTCTAATGAATTTTGTCAGAGCTTTCCCGCCTGTTCTTCTCGATTTTGAACTGCCAAAAGTTCTTTTACCTGTGCTCAATTTGAAATGTTTAAGTTGAACACTTAAAAGAACAATTTACAGCTCAAACTCGAGAAGAGCAAACTGCCCGGTTATAATTCATTAGAGAAATGTTACAAATAACATTACTGCACAATATCTTCACCATCTTCTAAACTACCTCGGGTTCTTCGCCGGTGCTACGAACTTTGGTCTACCGCAGAGATCTTCCTGTGTAAGAAAGAGATCGGAGCACACATGGTTAGTCACCGAAGTGCAATGATGATGGTCCTATCAATAATTCAATCAAGCAATTCAAGTTTGCCGCTGCAGCACTAAATAAAGGAACACGTACTGCTGAGAATCGCCGCACTGCTACGGTTCAAAAGTCATCCAGTAGAAAAAAAAGTTCCTTTCCATTTCTTGAGCGTCTGGCCGAAAGGATTAGAGCGCGGCTCCCATGCGGGAGACTTGTGTTAAATCCAGGTTAAGGATTATTTTCTGTTGTGGACATAAAGAAAAATCCCAACCTGAACAGATTCGTTGAGGTTTCACTAGCCATGCAGCCATTAATTCCTTATGGATCAAATGACAGACTATGTGGCTTTGGGTTGGACGTCTTTTTACCCGGAAACACACTCAATGTCGTTTTTTATTTTAAAAAACAAATGGCTTGTAAAAACATGTCTTTTGCCCTGGTACAGTAAGAGTTAAATTCCTCAGACTCTCGTCCGACCTGTCCTAGACAGCCCTAAAAATCGGTACTGCATGCAGTAACGATAGTTTTAACGACAGTTTCTTCCTGATGTCTCTTCCTATAAGTTTTTTTACTCAATCACGAACATCGTGAAAGGAAAATAGGTCCAACAATTTTGACAAGAAGAGATATTTGATGAGATATGTCAACGGACATTTGTTGCAGATAAGCATCGTTCTCAAAAAGCATGATTCTGATTGATTACGATCAGATGACAGTCCGGACCGACCTGACATCCCACTCAAGTTGAACAGGAGATTTGAGATTCTTTCAACATCTTTACAAACACAAACTGATCTCGAGAGAATTGGATCAGAAAAAGAACCATGTTTTAAATTGACTTTTAGAGGGAATAAAGGAAGAGGGATGATAATGAATGAAGTAATTACAAATGGAAAGTGAGTGACGTATGAAGGTTGGACTAAAATGAAGACTGGAGATGCTGTCAGTAGAGACGTGGGTCTACTAAGGATGCTACAAAATGATACTTTGAGATTGGATCACAAGTATAATCCGAATTATTGTTTACTGTATAAAATGAAGCTTCTTTAGTATTGATTTATTGACTGATTGATTGATTTTGAATTTTGATTATTCTTTTTCTTTACGATCGCATTAATATTCTTAGTCTAAACTTTGAGATGGGTATCTTCTAGGAAGCTGTACGTCAGTTGAAGATCCTTGTTGATTTCATATAGCTTGTTATAGAACACCTCGTTTTTTATGTAGTGTCAGTCTGGTTGTCATTTATTGTTAGGACTACTGCTTTGTGATCTGTGAAATGTAGGGTGTTTGAAATGTGTTCTATCTTGTTAATTTTGAAGGATTTTTGCGTGTAGTATGTGTCTAGTTTCGATCTTATTTTTGTAATGTGTGTTTTGTTTCTGAAAGTTGTCTCCATCCCTTCTGGGGAAATGTGTCAAACACTTCTGAAGTCGGAGTAAGCCTTACCTGAATGATGAGGGACATTGGTAATAAGGAAAGCACGTCTTCATGCAAAACTCATTCGAAGGAACTATGTTAAGCGCCACGACTTCATCAAAATTCAAAACGAGCGACCGAAAAAAAGAAGAAATCAAGTTCTATCAACAGAAGTTGCAAATAGTATTTTTTATTTTCTTTCCTAATCTCATGTTTTAATAGTGTTTAATGTTTACACAAGACATTCTCATATTTCATTTTTATAGTTATATGACTTTCTCTATTGACTAAACAAAACTTGATAAATGACACTAAAAACATTGGGTTTTTGAATACGTGAACTACTTATCCTCGTTTAGTTTGACTTTATTAAAGTCGTATCACTGTATGTTGTTGATATATTATATATTTGATTTGATTGTCTAAGTCAAGTAATACTATCGCATTGAAGTATGTGCCTATTTGTCTGAAATGTTTCAGTCTCTGATAGACTTCTTGAAAGAATAGTCCCAACTTTGACATATGAATCTGAGAAACACAAGCAGTTTGAATGAGTTTTGTGTTTGTTTTAAAGAAATGATTTCATTTCAAAGTAGTAGTAGTGAAGTTTATTGGCGCCATCATCTGATAGTCACTTCACAATAGTTTCAGATAATTGTCGGTAAAATGATTAGAACAGTTTGAAAATAGTTTTGCAACCAGATTAGAAGTTTTAGAACATTTTAAGAATAGTTTAAGCGCAGTTTTAGAAAACGTTTAAGAGCAAGATTAGAACAGTTTCGCGCGAGTGGTTACCAGGGCCCAAATATGGGGTATAAAGAATAGAACCACTGTTACCTTCCACGCATGTCGTAAGAGGCGACTAAGGAGGTTTGGCTGAAACCGGATGCATGCGTCCTAAACGTGTAGAAGTCTTATGCGTTTAGGGGTCTACCAAACCAATGTGCAACGTATACACGTTCTTGGCAAAGATCAAACATATCACAAAGAGTGATTACAATTGTTCGTAAAGAATGAACGCAAAGAAGAGCAGTTTAAGAGCAGTTTAAGAGCAGTATTAGAAGAGGATTAGAACAATTTTAGAAGTTTTTAGAACAGTTTTAGAGCAAATTTTAGACCAGTTTAGAACAGGTCTAGAAAAGTTTTTAGAAAAGCTTAGAACAGCTTTAGAAAAGTTTTTAGAAAAGTTTAGAACAGCTTTAGACCCAGTTTTAGAACAGTTTTAGAAACATTTTTAGAAAAGTTTAGATCAGTTTTAGAACAGTTATGGAATATTTTGTAGAACATGTTTAGAACAGTTTGTAGAACAGTTTTACAAAGTTTTGAAACAGTTATGGAACAGTTTGTAGGACATGTTTAGAACAGTTTAAAACAGTGTGTTGAACAGTTTTTAGAACAGGATTAGAACAGTTTGTAGAACAGTTTGTAGAACAGTTTGTAGAACAGTTTGTAGAACAGTTTGTAGAACAATTTGTAGAACAATTTGTAGAACAGTTTGTAGAACAGTTTATAGAACAGTTTGTAGAACAGGATTAGAACAGTTTGTAGAACAATTTGTAGAACAATTTGTAGAACAGTTTGTAGAACAATTTGTAGAACAGTTTAGAACAGTTTGTAGAACAGTTTGTAGAACAGTTTGTAGAACAGTTTGTAGAACAGTTTGTAGAACAAGATTAGAACAGTTTTAGGAAAGGATGAAAATGAAAATAAAATGAAGTGTATTTCTATGTTAGGGCCGTTATAAATTTATTATCTGTATTTGGTATGCCTGTTGTATAGGTCATCTGAATTTATTTGCTTCTTTTGTATCCCTTTGATTAATAAAGACCTTTTTGTCGAAATGTCGATGTATAATATTTTTGTACTTTTTAAAGATGTAGTACTTTGTTATTGTGTGTTTCGCAAAGTGTGGGTTTATGTGGGTAGATTTGCTAGTGGGAAAGGTATGTTCGCGTGAGAGTGTGAGTGTGTATATATGTAAGTGAGTGGGCATCTTCATCTAAACCAATCCATGTCAACTACTAGATTGCGGAGCTGGGTTTGAAGATTGGAGTAACCATAAAAGAACAGCATAATAGGTATGCGAGTAGGCTCATCAATCAAAATCGAATTGGTACGGTCAGTCACTGGATACTGTTGGAGATATTACGAAGGAGATCAGAGCACCCAAGGACATGTCTAGAGTGCAATGAAGATATTTCAAACTGAAACTGAATTGAGTGGGCATGTGAATTTGTGGTTATATGAGTGAATGCGTAATTAGTGTGTGGATATGTCAGTGTGTGTAGATGTCAGTGTGTGAATATTTTAGTATGTGTAGATGACCAATGGTGTGGTACTGTAATACTGTACTGTAGGGAAACAGTACTGGAGTTATAACGTTTTAATCTAATTGACATTGAATGTTAAATTTGAATAGCAAAGTAAATGCGTCCAGAGGTCAAAATAATACAGAGCGAAAGGGTTAAACGTATGAGATAAACTGTTATTATATATGTTGTCCTGGCTTTTTATATATTATCCGAACATATCATTGTCACTCTTGTCTGATTCATTCTTATTTTTAACTTCTGGGTCCCTCTATGGTGAAGTATACAACCTCTATGGTGAAGTATACAACCTCTATGGTGAAGTATACAACCTCTATGGTGAAGTATACAACCTCTATGGTGAAGTATACAACCTCTATGGTGAAGTATACAACCTCTATGGTGAAGTGGTTGTAACGTTAGACTGTCGTTCTGAAGATTGTGGGTTCGATTCCAGACAGAGTTACATTTACAATTTTTCTATGAGATCCCTAGGATTTTTGTTGGACTATGGAGTCCGTGCTTTGTACAATGCTATCGGTAGATGGCGTGCATTTTTTGTGTACATTGTTAGAGTCATATGAGGTAACTCGGTGCAGTAAAGTCAATCCTTCGCCTTTCGACACTGTTGAACACTGACAGGATGTTGCATGGCTTGTTCCTAGTATATGTGTCTGGTGAGTCTGCAGTGTTGAACACTGACAGAGTGCTGTATCGCTTGTTCCTAGTATATGTGTCTGGTGAGTCTGCAGTGTTGAACACTGACAGAGTGCTGTATGGCTTGTTCCTAGTATATGTGTCTGGTGAGTCTGCAGTGTTGAACACTGACATAGTGATGTATGGCTTGTTCCTAGTATATGTATCTGTCTGTTGAGTCTGCAGTGTTGGACACTAACAGAGTGCTGTATGGCTTGTTTCTAGTCTATGTATGTGTCTGGTGAGTCTGCAGTGACCGGTACGTAGATGAAATATAATCACCTGTTATAATCTGTGGCTTTAAAATGAAATCTGGAAGACTAGAGAAGCAGGAGACAAGCTAGAGAGACTTGGAGACGAACTGTAGACAAGAAAAAGAAAAGGTGGGAAAGACCAGGAGTGAACTAAGCTAACTTACTCGAAACAAATATGGTTGGAGAAAATGTGTTGATGCTTTATCTTCTTCTTCTTTGCTCTCGTTCTTTACGACCAATTTAAATCCCTCTTTGTGATATGTTTGATCTTTGCCAAGAACGTGTATACGTTGCACATTGGTTTGTAGGCCCCTAAACGCATAGACTTCTACACGTTTAGGACATGTGCATCCGATTTCAGCCAAATCTCCTTAGTTGACTCTTACGACATGCGTGGCAGGTAACAATGGTTCTATTCTTTACACCCCAAATTTGGGCCCGGTAACCACTCGGGCGAAAGGTGAGACTTTATGTTTCAACAGAAGTTGAACGAAGAAGAAGATGAAGATGTTGTGCATATATTTTAGAGAAAATCTTTCCCATAATCATATCCAGTTTTTTAAACAACAGCA
Source organism: Arion vulgaris (assembly GCA_020796225.1). Lineage (NCBI taxonomy): Eukaryota > Metazoa > Mollusca > Gastropoda > Stylommatophora > Arionidae > Arion > Arion vulgaris. Next base: position 30,839,547 of record CM036767.1, read on the forward strand.
CGAATTATAAACGGCAGAAATATGGGGCATACATTCTGAAGAACTTACCCTATCCAGAACATAGTTAGATGCAACGGAGCCGATCGAATGGTTGTCTTGGTACTCAAATCCTTGCAGATGAAGAGCTCGCCTTTTCTGGCGAATTTTGATCCAAGCTCGAACCTAAGAAATAAATACATAACCAAGTTTATTTAATAAACACATTGAGAGACATGAAGTCATGGCTCAGTTGTTATATTATTGCTTTGAAGTAGCCTTACCTTTGATGGAATGTAACTGTTTTCATTGTAGATTGTGGTTCATTGATCATTTTAGGATTAACTTCATCGGACATGTCCATAGTTGCTTCGATCTTCCACTAAGAATGTATTTCAGTGTGTTTAGACTTGAGACTAATAACTTCCGTTCTGTGCTTGTTGATATATCTACTAGGGTTTCTTCCATGGTATTTCCGTCTTACCGCACCTTTCGATGTGCATAACTTCCGCAAATGAGATTTTTTTTTTTTTTTCCAGAAGCACTTGAGCTTTCAGCTCTTCGGCTCGGTGCCATGGACATCGTAACCCTTAGGTTCGGTGCCACGAACACCGTAAATCTGGGGAATCTGTGGCTTTTTCTGCCATCCCGCGGAATTGAACCCACACACACAGAGGGATAGTCACCCGTAGTCCAACGCGCTACGAACACGCTGGGCAGACGGGCCCGCAAATGAGATAGAGAATACCCTTTATCTTTTTCTTTGAAATCTTCAGAGCGTATTCTTTCTCTTAGAGCATTGATGATGTTGATTTTATCCACAGAAGGCTGTGGTATCAGTGGATATCGTCTATTGAAGTTTCTCCACTCCAGGGGATTAGGTGTACTTACTGTCATGTACAATATAGCCGTCTCTATAACGTAATAGTTAAGATGTTTGCTTGGGGTTCTGAAAGTTATCTGCTAGAAGTTAGGTCGAGTCACGTTTGCAATTTTTGTTTCCGTACATCCCTAAAATTGTTACTGGAGCTACGTAGTTCGTTCTTTGTGCAGCACTCTCGACAGCTGGCGTGCAAGTGTATGCCAAGGAGGACGGAGCTATATGGAGAAACCCGGTACAATGAAGTTAGTCCTTGGCAATTTGATCCAATATAATTTTCTGGAGATGAGGAGATTCACTGTAATGAAAGAGCGAACATGTTTGCATCAACAACAACGATAATATGGTGAAATCTATTGATGTCTCACCGACGCTTGTTGGATGTAAACGCTCAAATGGATATTAAATATATTCGGCGAATTTAGGAGTCTGGAATTACACGCTGTACACATAGAACTGAACGCACAAAAGGCAGAATGAGAAGCTTGTTTAACCAGCTGGCAATTAAAGCATTCAGTATGTATACCCGTCCACATCTACTGAGAGACAATGAGCACATATGTGTCTGCCTGGAGCTTTGCGACGTCAGTTAAGTTACTAATAAAAACCAACGCTTTCTTCCCAGTCTGTCTGACAAATCCTTAATCTGTAGCTAGTTCTCAAAGATGTAGGTGGCTGCAACACTTCGTAGAGCCTTGTACTTCAGTAGCCTAATCTTTCTACCAATGTGGGCGTCTGTAGCTTAAGCGGTAGCGAGTTCGATCACAACCCACGTGTACCTGGTTCAAACCCCGCCACGGGCAGTTTGGAAGCAAATTTGTTCGCGTGGAATTTTATGAACGGTAAAATCATAAATCACCGTTCAGAAAGCAATGGCAAACTACTGAACGTATAAGTGGTGCCTAGAAATTGACGACTGTTTGTTACTGTTGTTGATGAGCGACGTCATGTAAAGGATATGCCCCGATGTTAATTTTAATCTTTCCATCAAGCTCGTTCCGTGCCCATAGACCAAGCAATCAAGCAGGCAATCAATCAATCAATCAATCAATCAATCAAAAGGCTCAAGCGCGCAGTCTAGTACTCCTTCGAGTACCCTTCAAAATGTGATATTTTTGCTGCTGGTTATGATAATAGATAAACAGGGTTCATGAACTTGTTAATATATAGTGCCATTCATTTATCCAAGTGCCACGAGTATTAGTCCAACATATGAACAAACATCAGCAATGAAAATATTGTGCCCCGTGTCTCGTACAGACAAGTTATTGATTCACCACATCGTCATCGTGTAAAATCAGTAAACGTTTATGATCATGTGATTAATATGATGCATTATGGGATATGACTTCCCGTCTGGTAGCATTCAGGTCAACTTAATCATCAGATATAGATCTGTGTAGCTGAAGTTGTAGACACTTACAGATGTCGTTAAGCCTCACAATACTCTGAAATGGAAGTGAAAAGGCTGGTTCCAACTACGACATAATTCAAGCAGGAAACGATTCAATATGGCATCGTCGATGGAGCAGCAATTTTCTGGAACAAACTTTTCCTGTTTGTACGTCTGTCCTGAGTAGTTACAGCAAAACTGTCAGAGTAATAAAGACCGGAAAGATCTCCCTGTTAGGGATGGTTTTTAATCTGCTGAATCGCTCATCTTGGCGTAGGTTGTGATCGTGAGATTCGCAGTTTTCCTTTCCTGTAATTGGATTAGGAAACATGGCGGTCTTGAGATCACGTGATCCCATTTGAAAAGAAGAGGTCACGTGCCAGTCTGGCACAGACATGCGCAATAACCGGGCTCGGTCAATAGAAGTTGCAAGACGACGTGAACGGAAATTTGACAAATAAACAGGCAGATGGCGCTATAGCGCGTGCGAAATCTCGGCTGCTAATCGAGTCAAGTGTGCTGGACAATGACAGAGGAGGGTTCTAAAACGATAGAGATTCAAGTTAGTGTGAGAACGTAATCCTATGACATTGATCCGCCTGCATATTTCGACTGTTTTATGAAGAATACTCGGAGCAATACATCAGCTCATCAAATGTTGTTTTAAAACTTTCGTCGTGTGTTGTCGGGGTTTACAAGGGGAGCAAAGAATAGTAGAACAGCGACATACAAAGCATGTCGTAAAAGGCCTGTAGTTGGCGCCTATGGAATCTACCTTTGTAAATAAAAAGGCATCGTAGAAATATGATGTGCTGGCCTACTTGTAGACGCATAACTGGCACAACGTACAATCGTTCTTATGCTCAGATCACATAGAGTGGTTTAACAAGTGGTCGATATTGAGCGTTCGAAGAAAAAGAACCTTTCGTTTTACATTTTTGTTGTTGACTTTTATATATCAGAAACGTAACCGCCGCAGGTAACATAAGACCGCTCAGTTTAGTTGGAAAATCGGAAATTCCCGTTGATGTGAGTTGGCTTTTATTAATGTTTAACATGCACAGAATGCGTCGTTATGCTGTTCACGTCACCCATCGTGTGTCAACCATCAATGAAAAATACGAGTCTAACACCATATTACCCTACATTCGTCGAGGTTTAAAAACGATTTCATTATATTATTCATTATATTATTCATTATTTTATTCATTATTTTATGAACAGAATAAAACCTGCTCAGACTGCACAGTATGTATGTCAGACAGAAACACAGACTCCAGAACACATTCTGCAGTCATGTCCATCATATATACACCAACGAGACGAAACATGACATCCTGAACGAAAGCTTACAGAGCAAACTTTGGTAAACCCATAAGGAACTCCAAATGACATGCTGTTTCATAGAGACAAAATATATCATAGTGTAGACCAAATGACATGCTGTTTCATAGAGACAAAATATATCATAGTGTAGACTGAGAATATAAAACAATCTCAAAGAAGAACAAGAAGAAACCCATTATTGATAGAACACGCTAAGTCAGCGCTGTCCAACGCTGTCAATGACTGAGGGAGCAATGGATACATCACTGGCGCCTTATTTTATTTCTCTTAATTTAATGTTAATGAACATTTCAGGAAGAAAAAAATGTGTTTCTGAATAACAGTGTGACTGACGCCCCAATATATTACAACGTTGGATGGCACTGTTGTAACTGATAGAAGTTTATTTTCAGTCTCTTGTCTATTATCTATTCCCAGGTGGAAGATGTAGCTGGCTGTCCACTCTTGCCGTTAAGCGTAGGGATGGGAGCTTTAATTTGCGTTCTAGGGCTAGATGAGTCGCCCTAGTTGTGTTATTTCCGTGTTTATGTAGTGTGGTCTTGATATTGTCTATCCATCTTTTTATTGGTCTTCCTTAGCTCTAGTACCCGATATCTTTTTGTTGTATGCTGTTATTATGGTTGGTTGTATTTTCACTTAGTTTGAAATTAACATTTTTTTTCGATTTGTTACATTTACAGCAAGACCAGAGCCGAAGCCGGTGCTACGGAGATCGTGTTAAAAGTGGATCTGAAGTAGAAGTATTGACTTCATCACCTCAGGTTGTCCCATACTGTTTGGTACTCCCTGAAGAAATGTCCCCATCATCTTACCAATATTATAGCACAAAGCACGGACTATGTAGCTCCAGTAATATAATCTTAATGGGTTTCATGAACAAAATGCTCTCATGAACCGAGCAACGCAATCTGGGTTCGAACTCATGATATTTATAACGCAAGGTAAACTGATTAACCACTTAGCAACAGAGATCCTAACGTTCAATGCTCCAATTATATACTGTCTTCCTTCTCCTCTCACTCTTCCTCTCTCTCCCTCTCTCTCTTTTCCTCTCGTTCAATTCCTCTTGCTCTCTTCCTTTCGTTCTCTTCCTTTCGTTCTCTCTCGTGAAATATATATAACTTTTTGTTGTTGTAAGAAAGACATTGAAGCTCACATTGACATTCATTGACGTCATATAAACCAACCAACCAAGAAACTAACCAACCAACCAAAGAACCAAACAACCAGCCATCCGTTCAATCAATCAATAAATCAATCAATCCACCCATCAATCATCCAATAAAACAACATAATCTAAGCAATAACATCAATCGATATCGGATCTAAGTGCACATCAGTTCTGATCCTTCATAAACAGGATCTAATTGTACATCAGTTCTAATCCTTCATAAACAGGATCTAATTGTACATCAGTTCTAATCCTTCATAAACAGGATCTAAGTGTACATCAGTTCTAATCCTTCATAAACAGGATCTAATTGTACATCAGTTCTAATCCTTCATAAACAGGATCTAATTGTACATCAGTTCTAATCCTTCATAAACAGGATCTAATTGTACATCAGTTCTAATCCTTCATAAACAGGATCTAAGTGTACATCAGTTCTAATCCTTCATAAACAGGATCTAAGTGTACATCAGTTCTGATCCTTCATAAACATGATCTAATTGTACATCAGTTCTAATCCTTCATAAACAGGATCTAATTGTACATCAGTTCTAATCCTTCATAAACAGGATCTAATTGTACATCAGTTCTGATCCTTCATAAACAGGATCTAAGTGTACATCAGTTCTGATCCTTCATAAACAGGATCTAAGTGTACATCAGTTCTGATCCTTCATAAACAGGATCTAAGTGTACATCAGTTCTAATCCTTCATAAACAGGATAGTTTAAACTTCAATTATGCAATACTACATTACCAAAGTAAATTTCTGAATAAATTGATATCAATGAGAGAGCAGACAGGCTGACTGGCTCTGCCACCATATCAGAGGGCCAGATTATGGATAGAGCGGATATTTTGAACACCCTCATAGAGTGTGGAAGCAAAGAAGATTTTAATTTAAACCAATCCATGTCAACTTCTAGATTACAGGAGCTGGGTTTGAAGATTGGAGTAGCAAGAAAAGAACAGCATAACAGGTACATGAGTAGGCTCATCAATCAAAATCGAACTGGTACGGTCAGTCGCTGGACGCTGTTGGAGATATTGCGAAGGAGATCGGAGCACCTAAGGACATGTCCGGAGTGCAATGAAGATATTCCAAACTTAAACTAAAACTGAAACTGATATCAATATAAGGGAAGACTGCAGTAAAACTATGTAGCAATGGCGAAACATGTAAAAATAAAGTATTGTAGTTTTATAAAATACATAAATGATAATAATAAACAGCAACGTTTCCACCAAAATGTCTTTATCAAGCAAATGATAAACCAAAAGCGAAGAAATTCACTTCTTAAATGACAGACATAACTGCAATTAGACAATAAAACTCTAACCGCCTTAAAATGAACTTGAAGAAATTGACACACAAATACAAATTTAATGAGGATATAATCTACACATGCAAACCTATTTCTGATCTTCCTGCAACAAATCTTTGGCAGAAAAATATGACACATAATGTTGAAATTAAGATGGTTGATGGTGAATAAAAGATCATTTATTATCTGTTGTCGCTAACGTTGATCACGGAGAGCTCTATGCTGGTAGTGTCTAATTCCGTGAGTTTTGGTATTCTGTTGAGGATAATAACAATGTGCTTCAACTCCCAACAGAACGGCATATGTCCACGCAGATCAAATCAAGTGCCCAGAAGGCAATGAATTTGTCTCATAGTTAGGATTATCCTGGGTCTCTTAGCGTTTTGACACGCGTTTCATTGTTTTTGTTTTTAGATGAGAAATATACAATTAAATGTGCTTCAGATACGTGCTCTTCTTGTTACTCCTTTCTTCCCTTCCTTCCTTCCTTCTGTCCTTCCTTCCTTTCTTCCTTATTCCCCAATGTACCGCATTGTATATTGCTATAGAGAGCCACAGTAGCGTAGTTGTTAGTCAACTCGCTTCTTAGGCTAGTGGTACGGGTTCAATTCCACAGTGGGCGTAGAATTTTTGTCCGACGTAACGGCTCTCAGGTCGACCCAGCCTCAACTGGGCATCAGGAAGTGCACTGGAAAGTAATTGACGGCCGGCGTAATGTTGACCACATCATCAGTCGTGTGCCGACGGTCAATGAAAAATACGGACCCAACACCATACTAGTTCATGGTTCATAAGTACGGTTCCAACTTCACTGCAACGGGTCACCCCATAATTGCTCCGTTCCTGTGCCAATGAAAATCACACGAAATGCTAACAACTGTGAAATGTTTCCGGTGTGAACTAATTCCAGAATGAAACAGCCGCGTACCGCCACAAAAACAACATGCACCGCATAAAATGCATATGGCCGTCGCTAATGTAGCAGCACAAAACTGTTCATCACTTGAATTGCAATTCTTGTCGAAGGGAACATCAATCATAACAAAATCCAGCTTTCTGCACTCGTAATATAACTGCATACGGCATACTAACCTACATATAACGTGGTATAAAAGGGTTCATGTTCTTACTTTTCTCTTTATATTGTTATAGTTGATATTCTGAATTCTCTAAGGGAGAGATGACATGTAAATGATTCAAGTAATAGTGGTGAATCTACAACTCTAACCAGACTGCAAGAATACCAAGTGAAATTTGTAGTATCTAGACAAGAGCACTGTACTGGAAGTCAAAGAAGAATAGTAAACTAACAAACATGAGTATATGTTTGTTGGTTTACTATTCTTTGTTCCTTTACTTAGTTAACTTGTTATATTGATATGATAAGAATAGCAAATGAAATGTGGAGTATATAGACAAGAGCACTATGACAAGAATACCAAGTGAAATGTGCAGTAGCTAGACAAGAGCACTTTACTGGTAGCCAAAGAAAAATAGTAAACCAATACAAAACCAGTGTCGTTAGTTTCCACACTCTGAGAGACATACTGAGAAAGAGATCGGAGCACTTATTGATTCGATGCACAGTGATGATGATGCCACGACTAAACTAAACTATACCACATGATATGATAATCTGGTTTCTTGAGTGCTTTTGTAGACCAACTTCATTGTCTCTGCTGTTAAGTAAATCAACATCTTCTACAACTTATAACTACTACCTGTACTAAGTTCAGGAAGATTAAGGAATATAGGACATCAGAATATGAGACAATAATTTGAATACTTTAAACCATAGGTTCCTAAACTTATTCGGCCCATCGTCCGCTTTGCACGACATAAAATTTGTAACGTCCACCCTCCCCATTATAACAGTTTGCCAACGCCCCCATCCCCATATATACATGATCTATTTTCTCTTTGACATAGAAAATTGATATATATATTTCTGTCATACATGGTCAATTTTCAAATGATTATATGCATGAAATAGAAAACTGATGAAAAATTGGATCGTGTAAGATGGACATAAGATAAATTAAATGCAGAATTACAATTTTAATATGATTATTCAATTGCAAAATTTAAAAAAAAATGTATTTAAAAATATATATTATTTATTTCTTCTTGAAGGAGCCACATACCCCTAACCGCATTAACGCCAACACCCCCATCCAATGCTTCTGAACCCACTATGTCCCCGTAGAAGGCTTCATCGCCCATTTGTGGGGGAGGGAGCGAAGATACCGCCTACTTTGGGAACCTATGCTTTAAATAAAAAGTCCAAATTCTTACACTCTTAAAAAAGTGAATTGGAACACACAATCTTCCTTAGAGATCGAACTAGTGCATTCATGCGAGAAACTATTTGGTGGACAGATGGTGGAAGAACAAGACTGAAGATTGTCTCTTTGTTCTGTCTCGTGTGACTAGTTTGTTGACCGTATGCTGGTGTGGTTGGTTCATTTGTCACGGCATTTGTATTGGTTTCTAATAAACTCAGAATCTTTTTCAACCATGAACTTATAAACTGATCCCTGTGTGCCAGAGTCCAAGAACAAATCGCTGACATAAATCTGTTCTTGAAGAAACAAAACCGACATTACTGTGTTCAGAAGAGGTCCATATTAGCTAATCCGTATGTTGTGTAGGACTGTTTATGTTGTGTAGGACTGTTTATGTTGTGTAGGATTACTTATGTTGTGTAGGATTACTTATGTTGTGTAGGACTGTTTATGTTGTGTAGGACTGTTTATGTTGTGTAGGACTGTTTATGTTGTGTAGGACTGTTTATGTTGTGTAGGATTACTTATGTTGTGTAGGACTGTTTATGTTGTGTAGGACTGTTTATGTTCTGTAGGATTACTTATGTTGTGTAGGACTACTTATGTTGTGTAGGATTACTTATGTTGTGTAGGACTGTTTATGTTGTGTAGGACTGTTTATGTTGTGTAGGACTGTTTATGTTGTGTAGGACTGTTTATGTTGTGTAGGATTACTTATGTTGTGTAGGACTGTTTATGTTGTGTAGGACTGTTTATGTTCTGTAGGATTACTTATGTTGTGTAGGATTACTTATGTTGTGTAGGATTACTTATGTTGTGTAGGACTACTTATGTTGTGTAGGATTACTTATGTTGTGTAGGACTGTTTATGTTGTGTAGGACTACTTATGTTGTGTAGGATCACTTATGTTGTGTAGGACTACTTATGTTGTGTAGGATTACTTATGTTGTGTAGGATTACTTATGTTGTGTAGGACTACTTATGTTGTGTAGGATTACTTATGTTGTGTAGGATTACTTATGTTGTGTAGGATTACTTATGTTGTGTAGGATTACTTATGTTGTGTAGGATTACTTATGTTGTGTAGGATTACTTATGTTGTGTAGGATTACTTATGTTGTGTAGGACTACTTATGTTGTGTGGGACTACTTATGTTGTGTAGGACTGTTTATGTTGTGTAGGACTACTTATGTTGTGTAGGACTGTTTATGTTGTGTAGGACTGCTTATGTTGTGTAGGACTGTTTATGTTGTTTAGCACTGTTTATGTTTCAAGTACCACGCTGGTTTTTCGAAACATTATCCGTCCTTTCATTTTTGTTATCACTGATTGCATAATGTTGGGAGAAAGATTGTGATTTGTTTGCTCTTTGAGTGTTTCATGGTGACATATCCTATGATTTCATTTGCTTTATTCTATCTACTAAACATGGCCACATGAACGAAGTTTACAAAGCAAGCTATGGGGGAATTCTCGAGGAACTCCAACTGACATGCAGCTTCATGTAGGCAACCCATTTCATGGTTTAGACGAGCATACGAAACCGAACGTAAAAAAGAAGAAGAAGAATCGATGTTGTATTTCTTGAGTTATTCTTCCCTTCGCTGAAGAAAATGCTCCGTAGGTATGTAAAGTAGATTTTGTTCTCTGTCGCTTGTGTTATGAAACATGAATGAAAATCCCGGCATATCCTTTACAGGACGTAGTCATTAACCACAGTAAACGAGTAGTTGATTTTCTAGGCACAACTTATACGTTCAGTAGTTTGCCATTGCTTTCTGAACGGTGAGGTCTATTTTACCTCTCCTAAAATTCCCACGGAAACGATTTGTTTCCAAATTACCTGCCGTGGTGTTTGAACCAGCTACGCTTGGGTTGTGATCGAGCTTACTACCGCTTAAGCTACATACGCTATAGAACTTTGACTCACATTAATTTGATGCCCTAGAAAAAAATGTTAATTCTCATAAGTTTGTTTAATTTCTCTTTGCTCTTGTTATGTCATAATTAAAATAACTGCTACAATATGTAATATTGTTGTCTGTCAATCATCAGGCTATTTTTTTTCTGACCACGCTGTTATATCATAAGTGATAGTGAGCTTGATCTCAACGCAAGTATACCTGACCACTCTGTTATATCATAAGTGATAGTGAGCTTGGTCTCAACGCAAGTATACCTGACCACTCTGTTATATCATAAGTGATAGTGAGCTTGGTCTCAACGCAAGTATACCTGACCACTGTGTTATATCATAAGTGATAGTGAGCTTGGTCTCAACGCAAGTATACCTGACCACTGTGTTATATCATAAGTGATAGTGAGCTTGGTCTCAACGCAAGTATACCTGACCACTCTGTTATATCATAAGTGGTAGTGAGCTTGGTCTCAACCCAAGCGTACCTGTTTCAAACTCCGCGGCGGGCAAGTTTTTAAACAAATTAGTTCCCTTGGATTTTTACAAACAATAAAAATACACCTCACTGTTCAGAAAGCAATGACAAACTACTGAACGTATTAATGGTGCCCAGAAAATCGACAAATCGTTAACTGATGTTGATGGCTAAGTCCTGTAAAGGATATACCACGATTTTCATTTCATCCCAGCAGTCTTTCTTTCAAACACACATTTATTAACCCATTCCCGTTTCCAAGCCAATATACCGGCTCCACCAAAATTAAAGTGACACACAGCCAGTATACTAGGTAATTCAGTGGACATTGCAATATAAATGCGTCCATATGTAAAAACAAAATACAGAGGGAAGGAGTTAACTATAGAATTGATGAGTTTCGAGTCTGAATTTGTTTAATTTCAGGATGCATATAAGAAACGGGACTAGAATAGATACTAACGGGACTTATTCAATACGAATAAATTCATTGTTTCAAGGGAAGTATTCAATACGAATAAATTCAATATTTCAAGGGAAGTATTCAATACGAATAAATTCAATATTTCAAGGGAAGTCATCGTCAAATAGCTTGTTCTGTGCAGAACTTTGCCATCCCAACAGTCCTTCGAAATGTCTCTCTCTCTCATAGGCCAGATGTCATACCTCTGCAGCCGTCATGATCACACCATCAGTTATATCATTAATCCATCATCTCCGTGATCTTTCTCTTCACTCTTTGCCTGGATGTCTCCTTTCATCAAGGCCTTCCCCAACCCCGTGTCTCTTTATATTTCCAAAATACGTCAATTTTCTCATTCTTACGTTGCAAGGGAAGTAACAACAGAAAAATATTTGTACACTAGTCGTGTAAATTATTGCCCATGTGAACACACACACACACACAGACACTGAATCTGGTGTACTGAAATATTAAACAGAACACAAGACACAGAGAACTGCAGTAGCGCAGCTGTTAGTGAACTCACTTCTTAGACTAGTGGTCCGGGTTCCAATTCTACAGTAGGTGTGGAATTGTTTTGCGACCATAACGGCTCTCAGGTCGACCCAGCCTCAATAGGATACCATGACAATCACGGATAAGTAAAGTCGGTCGATATGATGTTGACTACATCACACATCGTGTCCCGACGGTCACTGAAAAGTACAGGCCTTACACCGTATTACTATATATACCACGGGGCATAAAAAGGGTTCCTTTACTTTTTACTTTTATACAGACACATGCAATCAATAAATAATTTTTACGCAACAACAAAAAAAAACCACAATTTATAGGTTTGACGACAAAATAATGTGCAAAAGTTCTTTATATAATACAAGTTTTACAAGCTAATACTACATCTTATCATGCAGAATATTCGTTACATGCTCTAGTACTACAACTTATCATGCAGAATATTCGTTACATGCTCTAGTACTACAACTTATCATGCAGAATATTCGTTACATGCTCTAGTACTACAACTTATCATGCAGAATATTCTTGATATAATACAGGTTTTACATGCTAGTACTACAGCTTAACATGCAGCATATTCTTTACAGAACGTCACTCTCATCACATCTCATCTGGGTTTACCGACAGAAAAGTTAATAGCACGCTGCACCAGTGAGAACGTGTAGTGGAAATTCTGTGGTTCAAGGCAAGAATGAATTAACATTTTGTGTGTGCAGACAGTACGTGGTTTTACTACATGAAACTCTGATCCTTTACTCGGTAATTTAAATTGCAAGTACCTCTGAAATCGAAGTAAGGCTCGGCTGAATAACAATGAATACTAGTTATGAAGAAAGTAAGCCTTCATGCATAAATAAATCAGGGGTATATATTAGGCCAACGTCTGAATTCATACCGGGCGAGGAAAAAAAAATCACAGCCCATCGGAAAAAAACCACTATATCTCTAGCACGTTCCCCTGCCTCCTCTAACGTTATGTTCAAACACGAGATCCGAACTGACTACTTTTGGAGCACAAAGCGAACGCAGGTTATGTGCACTGTTTGCAACTTTTTCAATAACGCTCATAACAACAACTTTGAGCATTTATGATTACGATTAGAAGGAACGACTACTCTAGTAACAAACTGTACATGTTATGCTGCTTACCTCCTCATGAAGGAACATGTAGAATACTAGAAAGAATGCACCCTGGGAAAAAAAAGAAGTAACAGAATATGTGTGCAGCGATCTGTATGTCTGTGTATATCATGAACAATCAATCAAACTATCCAACAGGCACTCAATTCAAACATATTTATTTTCAGTCTTGCAGTAATCTATAGTAATAGGAACATTCACACCTTGTCACCTACATACCTACATAATTACCTAACTACATACCCACATCTAACTAATTACATATCTACCTACTATCTGCTTGTCAGCCTGTCTGTTCGTCTGTCAGTCCATATTTATTTTTCTCTCTTTCTGAATGTATGTCTCTTTGTGCTTCTGTCCGCATGTATGTCTATATGATAATTTATATTATCAGCGAGTTTATTTACCAGCTCATTAACTGCAAAGACCACTCCAACTCCCAACTACGCACTCACACCGCCACTTCCACTTTAATTCAATATTAACTGTTTTACATCACAAAATCGTATCTATTATTTGTGATGTCTTACCTGTAGAGATGTGAACAGTGCGTACAGGTACTTGAGAATTGTGTCCACCATTTTGATGGAGATGAAGGCAAAAGACCAGCACACCGTCACTAGAATGACCTGTGTCCATAGAGCTTTCATGTGAATGCTGAGATTAGGATAGAGAAATGCCCACACATATAAGAGCAACTTTATTTTATATTTATTTAATGACAAATTAAAGCAATAAAATCATAGAGATAGAGAGAACAAATACAATCTGGGTTCTGATAAAATAAATCGAGAAAGTTATTCTTGGATGAGCTAGCATAGTCTGAACGTTGTCCTTAGGTACAAATGTAATGTAACATTTCTGGTAGACATAGCATTTAAGTGATGATATATTTTTAAATTTTATAACCATCTCGGGAGGCATCAGAACTAGATTGTTCTATTGATTATTGGTTATGTTATGTTATGCGTTCAACGTCATGGCACATTGGGCATTCCCATTCGTGCTATGTCCTCTGCTGCAGCTGCCATCTCAAAGTCCATTTGCTCACCGTACCCATGAGAAGATAATTACTATATCTTCTCTATCTACCACGAAGACGACACTGTCTGGCATGTCCAAACTTAACGTCTAATTCTCGAACTGTCTCCAGTGTCTGAGACTTGCCAATGTCACATAATTGAGAGCGTACCGCATTGATGATATCTGCTCTGTCCATACTTCTGCCAGCTTGAGTTGGGGCATTGTTTATTGGTTACTAAACCTGACGTCATTGCACTCCGGGCAGACCCATAGGGGCTCAGTCTCCCCAAACAGATATCGAAGAGTATATATACTGATGGTTCCCCTGGCTCGCTGATTAAACACACTACTCACTCTGTCCCTCAGTCATTTAGTTCTACTTGAACAACGGGTAACTTCAAACTGCTTAAATAACTGGATCGATTCAACATTTAGTTTAGTGTCTTCATCCAACAGACAGTGGCGAAGAGACCGAAGAACATCCCCTTATCCATCTTCAACTCCCCAACAATCGATGCTGTTGATGCAAGCCTGCCCGCTCTCTCTTTACCTAAAACACCCGCATGCCCAGGACAGTATATCCACGTAAGCCGCTGGAGATTAGAAACTTCTATAGACGACATCCACTCATATCGAAATCTACCCTTCTGGATCTTGTAAAGCATCGACTGAGAGTCAGATACAACAACAGCACCAGTAAATTAAGTCCCGTAGATCCCAAAGGAGAACAGCAGTAACGGGTTCGAATTCGGTCCGGGGCATTCTGTTCACAATTTCATTTTATCACATAGACCTCTAGAATTGTTGATAGAGCTACTGAGTTCGTGATTTGTGCAATACTTTTGGAGGTTGACGTGCCACTTCTGAGGAGATGGACCGAGCTATATGAGGTAAAGCAAGGTGCAATGGGGTCAATCCTTCAGCTTTAAACTCTTTAGACTTAGATATAAATACATAGGTGCATGCATAGTCCAGTATTGTCATATTGTAGCCAAATATCTGTTCTAATTGTCTAATGGTCAGATTTGAGAAAACGATAACCCCACTTGATAGTACCATATACTGCCCGCCTGCCCAGCGTGTTCGTAGCGCGTTGGACAACAGGTGGTAAGCCCCCTGTGAGTGCGGTTCAATTCCGCGGGCTGGCAGAAAAGGCACAGGTTCTCCAGATTTACGATGTTCGTGGCACCGAATCTAAGGGTTACGATCTCTATGACACAGAGCCGAAGAGCTTGAAGCTCAAGTGCTTCTGGATCGGAAAAAAAAATAAAAAATAGTACCATATCAAATGCTTTATTCTGCAGCTTTATCTCAGTTCCTGTTTGTCCTATGTGTGGTGCCGGGACCGGTAAGGGAAGCAAAGAATAGTACCACTGTGACCTACATGACATGTTATAAGAGGCGTCTGATGTAGGGCCTAGGGAAACTACCATAGTAAATAAAAAGCAGCGCAGAAATCGGATATGCTGGCCTACTTGTAGGCGCATATCTGGTACAACATAAATCGCTCATAGGCTCAGATCACTTACAAATCACACACAAATCACACAGAGCGGTTAACAAGTGGTTGATATGGAGCGTTTGAAGAAGAATAATTGGTCATATGAAAGTAATCCACCAGAACAGATTCATGGGAAACCAGCGAATAACGAAAACCGACATCATACACTCTATTGTGCTACACACGAAGTAACGCGAAAACTGCACTGAGATGGACACCAGAAGGTAAACACAAACATGGAAGACCAAAAACAACCTGGAGGAGAACAGTAGAACAAGAAGTACAAAAAATGAATCACATCTGAAACACAATACATAGTACGGCCCAGAACGGAGAAGATGACGTGTATTTATTGCCGCCCTAAACACCAGTGAGCTCGATCACAACCCAGGCGTACCTGGTTCTAACTCCGCGGCGGGCATGTTTGCAAGCAAATTATTTCCCTTGATTTTTACAAACTGTAAAAATAGACCTCACCGTTCAGAAAGCAATGGCAAACTACCGAACGTATAAGTGGTGCCTTGAAAATCAACGACTCGTTGATGGTTAGGTCTTGTAAATGATATGCCATGATTTTCATTTTTTTTCCCTCCAAGGATGTCTTAGGCTAGACACGTAATCACAAAGTACTGTGAAAAATGAAAATCGTGGCATATCCCAAGGACGTAGCCATCAACCACAGTAAACAAGTCGTTGATTTTCTAGGCACCACTTATACGTTCAGTAGTTTGCCATTGCTTTCTGAACGGTGGCGCCATCGTCCTTTGTTAAAATCAACGGAAACAATTTGCAAGCAAACTGTCCGCAGCGTGATTCGAACTCAGAACGTCGGGGTTAATAGACCGAGTCACTAACCCCTAGGCCACAGACGCCACTGTAGTTTTACAAATTACAGAAACAATGACAAAATACAGCAACGTTTCGACCAACAAGACCTTTATCAAGCAAACGAACAACAGGAGTGACAAATTTAAAAAAACAAATGGACGACCAAAAACAAACGTTTCTAATGAAAATCTGAAAATAAAAACGAAAATCTGGGAATAAAAACGAATAACGAAATAAATGTAACACAAAAACACACATAAAAACTAGAAATAGAACGGAACAGAAACAATGAAAAATCTAGTAAATATATAACTTGAATACATGCAACATATACCCATATAGATTACAAGGCATGGGAAGGGAAAGTACTAAGAAGCATAGGAATGTAATACGTTGAACCCACGTGGTCGCAAGGTGCCATACAAAGAAATCAACCGATTCTCCAAAGCAAATATACTGCAATCATCCGAGGAACACGATCGGATGGCTGTGACCTGGACATCGTGAGTTTCTAAATGGCCAGTATCATTGAAATGGGTGGCTACAGGGTCACAGAGCATTGGCGTATGTCGCGCAAGTGTTGGGCGAATCGGTCACTGAGCCTCTTGCCTGTCTCGCCGATATAAGCCTTGTTACACCGCTTACAGATAATGGCATAGATAAGATTACGGGACTCGCATGTGAAACCATCGTCAATAAGAAACGTGGCTAAAGGAAAGATACAGTACGCGTCTGTATCACATAAGCACACGTGTTGCAACGCAGACAGCCACATTGAACAGTGCCAAAATGAGTCTGGATATTGGACTTAAGGCGACTGTGTACCAACATATCCTTAAGACTTCTGTCCCGTCTGTAAACCACCAAAGGATAGTTGGGAAGACTGAACGGGTCTCATGATCTGACTTAAGGATAGACAGATGACAGAATAAAACATTTTTCACCAGTGAACTATGGGGGTGGAAAGTAAAGATAAGTTTTACTCTCTCAGAGTTAGTGGTCCTATGCTGACTGGTGAGGGCCTGCTGGCGAGGGATTTTCTGAACTCGATGCATAGCCCAGACAAGCACCCTCTCCGGGTATAGGCGCCTGCGAAAGAAATCAAGCATCTCGCGAGCTCTCTCAAGAAAATTATCGTCATCGCTACAAAGGCAACGAAGGCGCAAGAGCTGCGAGAATGGCAAAGAATCACGACAAGCCCGGGGATGGGAAGAAGTATAAGGAGAAAACTATGTGCATCAGTAGGCTTGTAATATACTGATGTAGTGATAGTGGATAGGCGTAAGGTGATAGTAATGTCAAGAAAGTTGACACAAGTAGTGGAGATGTGAGAAGTAAAACGAATAGAAAGGTTGAAAACATTAATGAAATTAATGAAGCGTGACAAATCGGCTTCAGGCATATCAGTAATGCCAATACAGTCATCAATGTATCTGTGATAGACAGACGGAAAGGGGCCATCATATGTAGTCCATACTAGTGTAACAGACTATGATCACAGGTATAAAGAATTACAACAGATAACTGATTAGAAAATTCAAAAGTATATTTAATCACTTGTAATATCACGCTCTCTCTGTCTTGGAGAGTGAATAACAACAACAAAAAATGACGCTTGTAACAGACTATGATCACAGGTATAAGGAATTACAACAGATACCTGATTAGAACATTCATAAATATATTTAACCACTTGTAATATCAATCTCTCTCTGTCTTGGAGAGTGAATAACAACAACAAAAAATGACGCTTGTAACAGACTATGATCACAGGTATAAGGAATTACAACAGATACCGCAACATTCAATTTTCATCAATTTCTATAATTCAGTGTACAAATGGGTCCCACTCTTCACTAGCGTCTACCTGAATAGAATAACAACACTTGCACCATCAAATTCCCTGAATCCTTCTGAAATATTATGTCTTATCTTCTGTGCTCGCTGGTCTATATTAATAAAGTTAGTTTTTCGCCGATGTCGCTATTAGGAATTCAGTCCACACTGTAAAATAGTTCATTAACTTATAACAGTTCATTACCTGGCGTTGATGTTCGAGATACTATGGTCGTTCACAATTCCCTTCAATCTCAGGAAAAAATAGGATGCTTCTGGCACTTTACTGGTCTCGTCTTTGGTTGCGGAAAGCTAGTCTTCACAGTCAGCGGGTCGCTTACTCATCTGCTTCTATAGTCTTCAGGCATCAGTCCTCTGGTCGTCAGGCACTGGTCATCGGTTAGTCTGGCATCGGTTCATCTAGGCGTCAGTTATCTGGTCGGCATCTTGTCGTCTTGGTTCACAGTACATATATAAAACCTCGCTGTTCTTCTCTGGTAAATGGCTGTTTATTGATGTGAACTAGTTAACAACTTCATGTTAGTTCACCGCTCTATCTCTCTTTGACTTTAAGTGCTGCTCTTAGCAGTTCCAATCAATTTAAAATCACTGTTAAAGGCATTCTAGTTTCTCTCTAAAAAAATTCAAAGTAGTATCTACTTGCTACTTAAACATTATTATGATCCGTTCTTCTCAACTTCTCTAGTTAGTCTGTCTTTCTCTGCTGCTCAAATGTAAACTTCTCAACTCCCAAATAACAGAATATTCCTCTGAAAACCTCACTAACTCGACGGTATTTCTCTTGTACTTCAATGTATCCGTCCGACCTCCTCACTTCTCAAGTTGTAACTATCCTCCTGTTCAAACCAAAAGCTCCCAATTGTCCCTTCTCTGGTTTGAGATCCTCGATTTTTACGAGAGTCCTCGCCTATCTCGGATTAAAACCCTTTTCATGAATTTAACTCCCTACTGGTCAGCAACTGGACTGGTAAACAATTTAATACTAATAGTATTCAAGGACGCCCAGTGCAAAAATAAGGGTCGTGGGTTGACCCCGACTGTACCCCTAATTAGGATAACAGTGAAACTGTTACACTAGGTGTTCAAGATAACCCATGAATAGACAAGCATAACTAGGTCCCATTTTAGTACCCATGGAAACCCCACTGATCTGCTCAAAGAATTGGTCATTAAACTGAAAGGAGTTAAGAGTGAGAACTAGTTCCGCAAGACGAAGGAGAGCAGAAGTTGACACAAGTGAATTCGTTCTCCTATCTAGAAAGAACTGGAGAGCTTTAAGGCCGTCAGGATGAGGTATAGAAGTGTACAATGAGCACAGATCAAGGAGGAAGAGACGGTAGGTTTTAGTACACTCCTGTTGTTCGTTTGCTTGATAAAGGCCTTGTTGGTCGAAACGTTGCTGTATTTTGTCATTGTTTCTGTAATTTGTAAAACTACAGTACTTTGTGATTACGTGTTTTGCTAATCAAATAGTTTTACTGCAGTCTCATCTATTTTGTGAATACTTAGGCTAGAGAGAGAGAGAGAGAGAGAGAAAGAGATTGTCTTCGAGTTTTATTAAAGACACTGAGCATCTACAAGTATTCAATCTAAGATATATAATGAAACAATCGTTAATTCAACAAAAAGATTATCAAAGTCTGTGAAGAAATTATAAAGGCAAACGTAAAAAGACTTACTTGATAATCTTGTTTGTTTTATCACTTTTTGTGTAAGAGTTTTCGTTGTGTTCTTTGGCTGTAAAAATGAGGACTAAAATAGTAATCTGTGGAATGTAAATATTGTTAATATTTTTAGAACAATGCAAGCGTACTAGCATCTGGCAATGTATGTAGGATGATGGTTAATGTGGGATGAGGGTTAATGGTGGAAGAAAAGCGAATGATAACAAGAGGGTTAATGGTGAGGGTCTCTGTGGCTGAGTGGTTAAGCCCTTTGTCTTGCGAGTCGAAGGTCGTGGGTTCGAATCCGGACCGCGTCGTTCTGTTCACGAGTGCAATTTTTCGAGAGACCCTAGGAGTTTTGCCAGGCTACGGAGTTCGTGTTTTGTGCAATACTCTCGGCAGGTGGCGTGCCATTTCTGCTGAGAAGGACCGAGCCATATTGGTTAAAACCCGGTGCAATGAAGTCAGTTCTTCGGCCTAAGCTTAAGTTAAATGGTGTTAAGATAATGGTAACAAGAGGGTTAATGATGGATGAAAAGTAAATGGTGTTAAGATAATGATAACAAGAGGGTTAATGATGGATGAAAAGTAAATGGTGTTAAGATAATGGTAACAAGAGTATTAGTGACATAATTAGAGTTCATGAAAGATGAAGGATGAAAACAATGAAGATACTTAACGAATGGAAGACGGATGATAGTAGGAAATAATGTTAATGGTGGATAGAGATGTAGGGTTGGGGAATTAGCGTAATGCTTAAGCGTTCGCTTTATTGACTCGGATACAAGAAGGTTTCGGGTTCAATCACACACACGACGTTCCCCAGTGGGCAAAGGAATTGGTCCTCCAATCTCCTGCTCACTAGGTCCTAGAAATATGAAGTGACAGGAACTTTATTCCCTAAATTCTGAAAAGGTTACCGGAAATTTTTAATTTTTGTATTTAGATTTAAAACCCAAAAATTTTTTTGTAGAGACGTAGGAAAACAGTGAACAAAGTGAACTGAAAGTTAAAAAGTATGAAGAGTATCAATGGGGAAAGTTATAATTATAGGAAGAGAGTATGAATGCTGAAGAATATTATTATAGGTAAGAGTAGGAAGTTTAGTTAAAATATGAAGGGTGTGAAGTATATGAAGGGTTGGAAGTATATGA
Source organism: Arion vulgaris (assembly GCA_020796225.1). Taxonomy (NCBI): domain Eukaryota; kingdom Metazoa; phylum Mollusca; class Gastropoda; order Stylommatophora; family Arionidae; genus Arion; species Arion vulgaris. The sequence goes on from CM036767.1 coordinate 30,860,468, forward strand.
AGGGTGTGAAGAATATGAAGGGTTGGAAGAATATGAAGGGTGTGAAGAATATGAATGGCTGGAAGAATATGAATCGTTGGAAGAATATAAAATGTTGAAAGAATATGAGTAGTGGGACGTACATGGTTGTAAGTATATGAATTTGAGAAGAAGATGAATTTGAGAAGAAGATGAATTGTGGGAAGAAGATGAATTGTGGGAAGAAGATGAATTTGGGAAGAATATGAATTGTGAGAAGAATATGAATTGTGGGAAAATATGAATTGTGGGAAAATATGAATTGTGGGAAAATATGAATTGTGGGAAAATATGAATTGTGGGAAAATATGAATTGTGGGAAAATATGAATTGTGGGAAAATATGAATTTAAGAAGAAGATGAATTGTGAGAAAATTATGAATTGCGAACAATTAAATAATAAATTAATATAAGACAGCAATATTACTTTCAATCGCTGTGATTTTAATTAAATTATTAATATTACTACTATAATTTAAACTGTCACTTTGAAAGTAAACTAACTTACTGACAAAAATCCAATGGCTGGACCAATAAACAGCCACATATGATCAGGGGCTACCCAACACCTGCAGGACATACATATTGAAACAACATTTTAAAATGTAAACATGTCACCATGAACATTAAAAGAGCATTGTACAACATGCCAACGATATCAGTGTCAAACCTGGACGTTGACATCGGACGACAGAAGAAAACTAGACAATAATACCAATTCCATCAACTTCATACTTTTAAAATAAAACACTCTTTCAACTTCAAACTTTAAAAAAAAAACACTTTCAAATTGAAATTTATTTTTAAAAATACAACCTTTCAACTTTAAAAAAAATTCTTTAAGCTTGAAACTTAGAAAAATACCTTTCATCTTCAAATATAAAAAACACCCCTTTAACTTCAAGCTGAGACTGCATGTCATATTGACACCGACAATACAATTCACGTTCAAACAAGTAACACTGTATTTGAATTCACTTTGCAGTGTCATTAACTATAGATGTTACTTACACATCTTTGGCGCAGTAATTATCAGATGTACCAACAAATGCACCGACCATGATCGCTGGAAGAACTGTGAACAGTACAGTAAAACAAACAGTCTGGTATATATGGACATCACATCTTTTATATATAACTGAATGAACGCATGAAATACAAAGATAATATATATATATATATATATATATATATATATATAACAAGATTGGGATATTAATATATAGATAAACGATAGATTGATTGCTTCTGTGATAGATTAACCTTTCAACTTCATAGTATTTTTACATCCAGACACACTTAATAAAAAGAAAGAAAAATATGAAAAAAAATAACTTACATTGCAATGTATACTTCTTCTTCATCCTTGGCCTCTAGGGAGGCATAGGTTTGCAGCCAAGGCCTTCCAAACCCGGTTATCCAACGCTATTTTTTCTAGATCTCACCACTCTCTGCCCATTTTCTTGCATTCCGTCTGCAACTGCCGTCTCCAGGTGTTCCTGTGTCTTCCCTTACCTCTATTGCCCTGGGGGTTCCATAGTAGAGCTTGTATCGTGGTGCTGTTAGGGGAGTTTCCTCAGAGTGTGTCCTATCCATCGCCAACTTCTGCTCCTTATCTCTTCGCAATGTATACTTAATTAAACGATATACTGATTTTGGGTCATCTCAACAATAAAACAAACAAATATATCTGCTCATAAGAGCGAAGGGGTTAATTAAGAAGACATACACATACTGTATACATATCAGGACGCTCATCATTAAGGGCCAGTGGGGTGCGGCGCCTCCAAAAATTGTGAGTAACGTGTACTTAATAATTTAGAAATTATTTGTTCATAATTCAACGTGATACTGATTAGCTATGAAAGTTGATATATAACGCCAAAAAATCACACAATCTGAAATCTGAAATTCAACATCTTTCCTTCCTAATTAGTATACGCCTTTGGTCATAGGGCCAGTAAGTTCCGCCCCCGCATCCCAAACCAAAATTGAGTAACGTATACTTATTATTTTGTAAATTATTTCTTCAAAAATATTACATTTAACATGACACGGATTAGCTTCGAAGGTTGAATATATAACACTAAAATATATGTATTATATCATAATAACATAACAATTATAATAATATATCATTTAAAAAATATTATATACAGTCTGAATACAGTCACGCATATTGCAATGCACTATTTTTCGGTAGTTAGTTTTAAAATATGCCTATCTACGATGTACCATTGCGACCTTTGACCTTTGACGTCTAACTGCAATGATAATTGTCAAAACTATTACGTCATTTTCATTCATCTGGTTACTAAATTTATTCTTACGCGGTCAACTCATTTCTTGTATAAATAGTCATTTTAAATAGCGATTGAATCACGAATTATATTTTAAAATAGTATAAAATTATAGAAAATAATAGACATAAGTTACTAATTATCATAGAACAGTTTAAAGTAATCGCCCATTCCATCAATACGCATTTGTCTACGACAATGTACTATCACTTTCAATTTCTTTTACACAGCTGACAAGTTTACGAGGAGAGATTATGTATTACAAAATCACCCAACATGTAAATAGTAAATCACCCTGACGGAATACTTCTTTTTAAAAAAATGTCTCTAGGCACTCATGTCATTCCAACATTGATATTCTTTTTTCGACAAATTATGCGCATGGCCATATCGTTTAAGTTGGGATATCTTTATAGAAACGTACACAGTCTGGTTTTATAATTTTTACATGTTCTTATCTATGAAAGCTACCCTCTTGCTAAATTTCAAGTACATAGGATGTCCAGATATCTTCAAATAATTGAGACAGATATAGATACAAGTGCATTCCACTTTCGTTTATATATATATATATTAGATTAGATATATATTTAAAGGATATACAAATAGATGTACACTCAAAGTAATAGTAACGAGTATAGAGTAACGAGTACAACAACACGTATGCCTCACCCCATCCTAACACATAGTAACGAATCATGGAACCAGAGTCGTTAAGGTCGCTGGGGTTATGAGTAGAGTATGTGATGACGATGTACAAATTGAAGGCCTCGTTCAGAACCCAGGAGTATGTTGCCAGGAAGAAGTAATGCAACAGGATGGCAAACATTTGACAAATGACCTAAATATAAAGAGATGATGATGTCAATGATGATGTCAATGATGATGTCAATGAATATGTCAATGATGATGTCAATGATTATGTCAATGATTATGTCAATGATTATGTCAATGATGAAGTTACTGATGATGTCAATGATGATGTCAATGATGATATCAATGATGATGTCAATGATGATGTCAATAATTAATTCTTATTTTTCATGTTTGTTGGCCTACACGCTCTGATATAACCAATAAAAGGTTCGCCTTAGGTTGAAAGGGCGTGCCTCGGCTTAAAGAGGCTTTAATCCTTACTAAACAAAAAAAAAAATGATGATGTCAATGATGATGTCAATGAATATGTCAATGATGATGTCAATGATTATGTCAATGATTATGCCAATGATTATGTCAATGATGAAGTTACTGATGATGTCAATGATGATGTCAATGATGATATCAATGATGATGTCAATGATGATGTCAATAATTAGTCTTAGATCTAGTAGGTTTTCTGTTTAATTTAGGTACGGAAGTTTGTGGTCGCCCCAAAGTACATTTTAGTTTCAAAACGCAAAGTGAGAAATATAAATTTTCAACAAAATAGCGCTAAGTGAGGAAGATAAATTTTAATCAGTGTTACGTTAAACGAGTGTACATTTAAAACTAAATAACGCTAAGTAAGAGTAAATTGTAAATAAAATAACGTTAAGTGGAGATGGTACATTTCAATCAATGTAATTCTAAGCGAGGGTACATTTAAAACAAAATAACGCAAATTGAGGAAGTTACATCTGAAACAAAATAACTAAGCGAGGAAGGTATGTTTTAAGCAAAATAAGGCTAAACAAGCGTACATTTTAAACAAAATAACGTTAAACGAGGGTAAATTGTAAACAAAATTACGCTAAACGAGGGTAAATTGTAAACAATATAACGATATGTGAGCATCTTAAACAGTATAACGTTACGTTACGAATTGTAAAACTTAATCATATGCTTCTTTATAATCAAAATGAGAATCATTATTTTCGTTTCTACTTACCGGTATATCGTATCTGTCTATACCAAACATAAAGACAATATGGCCAAGGGCGATAGAGACAGAGAGGTTGCGATGAAGTGCAGCAGTACTGGTGGAGGTCCTGTTGTGAGATAATCATAACATGTAATACAAAAATAGCACTGTCAATTACAATATTGATATAACATTACTATATAAATATATCTGTGAAAGATTTTACACACGTTCTGTTGTTTCTTTGTTTTCGTACCTTCTTCTCGACTATTTTGATCATTCTTATTGTGATATATAAACAGCATATGCCAAGAAAGGTTTGAACGTTGCTCCCTCGTTAAACCCCTACTATTGTAGGACAGATGCTTTCGAAAAAGTTTTCGGCCTAAGGAAGTGTTCAAGTCTGTCTTGTTGACAGTCAAACACGTTTCTTTCCTTCGCTGTACAGTTTTAAGGAAATGTTCAAGTCTGACTTGTTGACAGTCAAACACTTTTCTTTCCTTCGCTGTACAGTTCTAAGGAAGTGTTCAAGTCTGTCTTGTTGACAGTCACATACTTTCATTTCCTTCGCTGTACAGTTCTCTTTAATGATCCGTATAATGTCGTATATTTAGGATTGGATCTACGCCAAAGAAATGTTTGTATTAGCAACCTTTCTGACTCAGTGCTGTCGTTCGTTTTTGCATCGTATGATAACCATTCTTTACTGATCTTTTTAGATATGTGGGCTTGGATCTACGTCAAAGTGCATTTACTACTTTAAAGCCTTTCTGGCTGGGTGAGGTCGTTCCGACACGTGTTCGACTAGAAGCTAGCTGTAACCAAATACTTCTTATACGGTGTCGGCAAGAGAATATGAAAACTGACATTCAAAAATTGTTTTCTCCCGGACTCTCAATTACTTTTCTATTGATTGATTGATAGGACCATCATCATTGCACTTCGGTGAGTAACTATATGTGCTGCGATCTCTTTCTTACACAGGAAGATCTCAGCGGCAGTGCATAAACGCCGTAGCTCCAGTCAGGGTCCTGATGTCATTTTGAAGATGGTAAAAATATTTTGTAGGAATATTTTTATTTTAAATCTTTTTAAGAAATTTTGCCTAGGCTGCGGCTTTTCAGTCTGCTCTTTTCGATTTTTAACTGCCAAGGGTTATTTTACGTGCTCAACTTGAACACGGGACCTTCCTTTTAACGTCCATCTCCGATAATACTAGGTACTCGATCTCACCTACACTGAGGTCTGGGATCTCTGAAAAAATATGACTCCACGAGGGAGTGAAGCGAGTACCTTTATAATTTACGTGTCTAAATTTAACTAATATACCATATGTGTCGTTATACTAACCTTAAATAAGTATGTACACCACAGACCATCAGGCAAAGAGTTGCAGACAATGAACAACCGAAATACGAAGCGAAATTCATCAAGTTAGGTCGCTTATCTCCTTTGTCCCACTGTAGAAATAATGCATGGATACTTAGAGCGTACACACCACTAGAACATGATATAAATAATGCATGGATACTTAGAGCGTACACACCACTAGAACATGATAGAAATAATGCATGGATACTTAGAGCGTACACACCACCAGAACATGACAGAAATAATGCATGGATACTTAGAGCGTACACACCACTAGAACATGATAGAAATAATGCATGGATACTTAGAGCGTACACACCACCAGAACATGACAGAAATAATGCATGGATACTTAGAGCGTACACACCACCAGAACTTGATAGTTTAAAAAATCCAAAACACTGTCTTTACTGCATGTAATACCATTTTTGGGCGGTTTAGGACAGGAGGGAAGTAAGCCTGTGGAATTTAATCACGTGGCTAGTACAGTCACTGCGAAACTGTTCAGACTAAGATGTTTTCTTTGTCATCGATAGAAAAACACTTCTTGACCTTACCTAAATTAAACCCAGGTCTCTCCAATGAGAGCCGTACTCTAATCCATTCGGCCAGACACTAACGACTAGGTGATAACACACATTTAGGGAAGTTTTTAAAAAGTACAATAGCCCGTCTGCCCAGCGTGTTCGTTGCGCGTTGGACTACGGTGACTATCCCTCTGTGTGTGCGGGTTCAATTCCGCGGGATGTCAAAAAAAGCCACATATTCCCCAGATTTACGGTGTTCGTGGCACCGAACCGAAGGGTTACGATGTCCATGGCACAGAGCCGAAGAACTGAAAAGCTCAAGTGCTTCTGGATCAGAAAAAAATACAATAACACATTCCATTAATGTTTGGAACATAAAGTATTTGTCAAGCACATGTATTGTCTATATATTTCCTGTGTCCCACTATACAAATAATGAATGCATACTTAAAACCTTCTTAGAATGAATGAAAGAGGTAGTCTTCATTTTTCGGGCATGTGATGAGGAGGGAGGTTTAGAACACATTGTGACAACCGGTAAAATCGAGGGTAGACGAGACAGAGGAAGACAGAGAGAGAACATTTTGGATAGCCTGACTTCATGGCACGGTAGAGCGTCAACATCTGAGTTGATAGCAAACACCAATGACAGATTTATGGAGATCCATGATCGCATACGCCAGCCGGCACGGCACCTGATGATGATATTACTTAAAACGTACACACCAACAGAACGTGATAGTTGACAACACAAATGTAAGGTAGTTTTTAAGAAGTACAATGCCCGCCTGCCCAGCGTGTTCGTAGCGCGTTGGACGACGGGTGCAAGCCCCCTGTGAGTGCGGTTCAATTCAGCGGGTTGACCAAAAGCCAGAGTTTCTCCAGATTTACGGTGTTCGTGGCACTGAACCGAATTGTTACGATGTCCATGGCACCGGGCCGAAGAGCTGAATGCTCAAGTACTTCTGGATTGAAAAAAAAGAAGTACAATAACACATTACATCAGCGTTTCCAACATAAAGTTCTTATCGAGCACATGAATTGTGTATATATATCCAGCTTGGGGCTTACACTGATCAGTGCAACTTGATAAAACAAACATAATCAAATGTGAAGGTAAATTTCTGTCAACTGCATTTTCGTTTACAACTTATAATGTCTGCCATACTTGTAAATATATATATATATGAATGAGTGAAAGTAAGAGAGAGAGAGAAAAAAAAGAGAGAAAGAGAGAGTGAGGAAGAGAGTGAATAAGTGATGGAGAGTGTCAGAACGTGAAAGGGAGAATGACTGAAAAAGCGAATGAGATATAGCCTGTGTAAAAATGAAAGAGCGGGACTAGAAGACTAGAAGAGTGATTGAAAGTATATGAGATTTGCTGAGAAAGTGACTGACAGGTGGAGTGTGCGAAGTAAACGAGAATTATTGAGCGAGTAATTGAGAGAGTGAATGAGTGACAGAGAGTGATTGAAAGTAAGATAAACAATGCTAGTCGTCTCTTAATTCTTTGCCTTACAACTATCGTGCCTTCATAATTCTGCGTAGATATTTCATCTCTGTAGTGACTAGTTAATTTTATATGGATGATATCCAACCAGTGGCGGCTCGTGATCATTTTTGTTGGTGGGGCCAGACATTTTCCCCAGATAAATCATGGTTTTGGGCTGCTATATTTTAATTTATAAAATAATAAATACACGTTAAAATTATTGTTGGTGGGGCCCGGCTCCACTGGCCCTTAATGACGAGCCGCCACTGTATCCAACGATAGAAGAAAACAGGTCACAACAGAGATGAAGTGTATACGCAGAATGCTGGGAATATCAAGAAGAAACCGGTTTAGAAATGAAGACATCAGAGAAAAAGTGGGTACAACATCAGAGCTGAACATTATCAAGAAACAACAAATGTAATGGTTCGGCCACATAAGCACATAACTAACACACAGTGCGTCTCAATGAGAAATGCTACTCCGATTTAGTGGATTCACAGCAAAAGGCAGTCACTGCAAAAGGTGGAAATCTGAAATAACAGAGGCGAAGAAAACACTTATGAGAAGCACACACAAAAAAGTACATTCTAGGAATTTCGTCTTCTCCTGACTCTGTGAGACAAAACAGGATTCGAGATAATAACGAAATACAACTTTTGTCAGATTTCTACAACAACAAATACAACTTTTGTCAGATTTCTACAACAACAAATACAACTTTTGTCAGATTTCTACAACAACAAAGACAACTTTTGTCAGATTTCTACAACAACAAATACAACTTTTGTCAGATTTCTACAACAACAAATACAACTTTTGTCAGATTTCTACAACAACAAAGACAACTTTTGTCAGATTTCTACAACAACAAATACAACTTTTGTCAGATTTCTACAACAAATACAACTTTTGTCAGATTTCTACAACAAATACAACTTTTGTCAGATTTCTACAACAACAAATACAACTTTTGTCAGATTTCTACAACAAATACAACTTTTGTCAGATTTCTACAACAAATACAACTTTTGTCAGATTTCTACAACAACAAATACAACTTTTGTCAGATTTCTACAACAAATACAACTTTTGTCAGATTTCTACAACAACAAATACAACTTGTGTCAGATTTCTACAACAACAAAGACAACTAAAAGATGACCATAAGAAATATGATGATTGTAGCGATGAAATATTGTATATGCCAACACAGACAAAACTTAATAATGTTACATATATTTAGCTAATGTTTTCTTCTGAAACTAATACAACTCACATGCGTGTCGTACATGTCTGTGGTTATGGCGTAGACACCTGACCGTGTGCATGCACATACACCTGCTTGTCTGGTGTACTGAACGAGTGAACATATATTACGATACCACTTCCATTCTCTGCGTCTAAAGGTATCATGGACCAAAACAAAAATAAGTGTTAGAATAACTGTATGACTTTCAGGAGATAAGTAACTCCATCGTACTTCTCGACCGATATACTACTGGTTTGCGGGCCTTATTAGTCTTTTCTGCGGGCCTTGTGAGTCAGAGAATGCCAATGGAAGACAGCAGTAACGGTTTTAACTTCCATCCTCTTACTGGAAGTAGTTATCCTGTATGCTCCACTTTGACCTGCAACAACCATATTATGCACGCTAGCCGAGGCTGACTTATTACCAGGATACACAGACATATCGGTATCAACAAAAACATGATCATCACGTGCATTATCTTCTATCAGCTGCTTAATTAATTGCTAATTCAGCCTTCATGTTGGCATAATCTCTACAATCCCTTCCAAGATTAAATATGCATCACTTATGGCAAATACGATCTGACAACTTGCTAGAGTATAAATGAGTAGATGTGGTGTTATAAATTGGTATTTTCAGTAGGCAAAACTTTACCAGTAGCCCATATGTAGAAATATGTGTCCTATTGGAAAATATGTCTGCTCCCTCTGTGATTGGAAGGACGCCAAAATTATACAGACTATACCTGAGAATAGATAACCAACATGTGCAGCTTAATGATGACTGACATGCGCAGCAGAGGTACAGAGACTCAGAACATGATGATCCTCTTATCATGAACCATTTGCACACATGTTTAGAGTATAATAGAGCCCGTCATGATCAACATAAGTCTGGTGGCGGGAGATGAGCTCATTAAGCCATACATTAACTGCTGCATTACTGGACAGCACAGACAACCTCTACGTCCTCTAGAACAAGAGCAACCGAATTATGTCTCCTCTCCGTGGTGGATATACAATTAAGAAACACTCCAGTACTTCAATGTTCTATACGACATACATATATCATAGCATTAGGTTAATTGATTGATTCTTTGATATGACTATCATCACTGCACTTCGGTGAGTAATCAAGTGTGCTGCATCTATATCTTATATACGAATATCTCAGCGGCAGTGCACGATCTCCATAGCACCGGTGATGGTACCCAATGTATTTTAGGAGATGGTGAACATATTTTGTACTTACTTAAAAATTAAAAAAAATCTTTCTAATGAATGTTGCAGCAGCTTTCTAACCTGTTCTTCTCGATTTTGAACTGCCAAGGATTCTTGAACGTGTTCAACTTGAACATGGAAGCACATTTTTATCGAGTAGCTTTATATTAAAGACAATGAAACAAAGTATCGCATGATCATTCATCATTATCAAATAGTTTGTCCTGAGCAGAACTTTGCCATCCCAACAGTCATCTGGAACTTCTCTCTCTCATAGGCCAGATGTCCTGCCTCTGCAGCCGTCATGTTCAAACCATCAGTTACATCCTGCATCCATCTTCTCCGTCGTCTTCCTCTTCTTCTCTTTGCCGGTATGTCTCCTTCCATGATGGTATTCTCCAGGCCTTCATGTCTTTTTATATGTCCAAAATATCTCAATTTCCTCTCTCGTATTTGTAGCATCAGCCAGTTTTCTTTGATTTTGAGTTATTTCTGGATATATCTATTTGTTCTCTTCTCTGTCCAAGATATACGGAGGACTCTTCTGTAACACTTATATTCGAAAGCACATATATGTATTTCCACTGCTTTATTAAATGTCCATGCTTCACACTCATACGTTGCCACTGGGAATATGCATCATCTTAGTATTCTGATCTTTGTTTTCATATCAGTTCCGTTCCATACTGTTTTTAGTTGTTTAATTTGTTGTAAAGCCATGTAAAGCAGAAATAATAAAATCTTAACGATAATTGTACTCACCCAGAGCCGTGCCGTAACCTCACACAATGTGGGTTTGAGATGTTGTAAGTCTGCAGAAAGTAAATAAATAATTGCACAAGTTTTGGATACAGATATTTCGTCTCAGTCAAAAACATATTACAAATTATTTCATATTTATAGTAAGAAGTCGATGTCCCTCGTAATGAACAAGAATTATTTTATATATTTATATTAATATAAATAATTGTCAAAGCAAACATCAGCTTTTAAAAGTCTAAATAAAATATGAAAATGTGAGTTTTATAGTTTTAAAACGAAATTACGAATTTTCAGTTCAAATGTTGTATCAATTCTAACATATGCCAGCGAGAGTTGGAAAATGACTAAAGATATAGAAAGTAAGTTTAATGCATTTATCTCTCTTTCTCGAGATCGTTCTTTAGGCCGTTTTTATCATTCTATTGTGATATATAAACAGCCTAACACCAAGAACGGTGTACGTTCACAACCTTCAGTACAATTTGGAGCTCTGGTGCTTATCCTTCGGTGTTGTGTTCGGTTTCAACCAGCGTTTACTAGGTTCGCTCTCCGTTAGCCTTTTGCTATCCCCAGCCAAACCTGCAAGGCAGTAGGCTAGTTTAATGCATTTGAAAATAGATGTCTGCAAAAATAATGAACATAAAATGGAACGAATTCAGGAGAAGTGATGAAATCAGAGAAATATCTAGTCAACCACTAGTAACTGTTATGAGAAGAAGATGGAGATATGTTGGACACACCTTGAGAAGAAATGATCAAAGAATATCAAAAGCAGGCATTGAAGTGGGATGCAAAGGGTTCAAGAAAGAGAGGACGATCTAAGAGACCCTGAAACAAACTTTTCTGAGAGAGGCAAGAAATATCGGTCTCAGTTCCATGGAAGAGATTGAGTGAGTTGTCCAGGATAGAGCGGTAAGAAGAAATTGCTTGCAGGTTCTATGTAACGTGTAAGGGTACAAAAGGAATTATTATTATATTAATATAAATAGCTGTCCATCACAAAGAACACTGAAAGATCATTATACAACATGATCCATCTTCCGACATTATGATATCAGTTCCAAACCTAGATGCTGACATCAAATAATAGAAGAAAACTAGTCACGACAGATATGAAGTGTCTACGCAGAATGTTGGGAGTATCAAGAAGAGATCTGTTTAGAAATAATGGACGTCAGGAAAAAATGTCAAAGAGCAATGTTGCTCCTATACAAAGCAAAAAAGCCGTCCACGCAAAAGATCGATGTCGGAGATAAAAGAGGCGGCTAACAACACAGTTTATGAAGCGCACACAACAAAGACCGTTCTATAAATCTTTTCTTAACCTGACGCTATGAGGCAAAATAGGATTAGAGAGAAACAGAAAAGAATTTGAATGATTCTAGTCCTTATAACAGTAAGTATTATTTTATCAGTTCTTGTGACAATATTAATAGCTGTCCATTGCAAGCGATGATGACAACAGCCTCAGATTTGTGCTGCTGCACCTCTCTTACGTGTGCGGAGGGGACTGTAGAATCCAATCTTATTACACAGTCATCTACCACAGATGGGGCATCCATGATCAAGGTGAGATACGTGGACGTTGTGTGTTCTGTCTTTTCGTGTAACTCGTTTTCTAACCCCTAACAAGACAGGCTCAGGGCAATAAAGGTAGGGGAAGACCCAGGAACACCTGGAGACGGGAGTTGGAGACGGAATGCAAGAAAATGGGGAGAGAGTGGAGAGATCTGGAAAGGATGGTCTTGGAAAGGCGGGCTTGGAAGGCCTTGGTTGCGAACCTATGCTTCTCCTAGGGGCGAAAGGTGAAGCAGAAGAAGAATGATAGATACATTTCTAACACAACTTACATCAATAATAGGAAGATGTACAAAAATAGGAGAGCTTAAATTTCCTATTTCGATGTTTGTGTTGTCCCTGTTTGGCTGCAGGTGAAAGTAGAGAGCCATAATAGGCGTGTTCACACGATCCTCTCTGCTGTTTCTGTGAATAAAAGAATAATCAAGAGATGTAATGTTTGATAATATATTTGTGTCTATTGTTTTTACCAGGGGCGGCTCGTCATAAGGGTCAGTGGGGCCCTGGCCCACCAACAACTGAAAGGGGAATAACTTCCCGGAATAGACAAATAATAGTAAATACTAAAAAAATCTTGACTTTTTCCCGAAAATTTGTGTCTGGCCTCACCAAGAAAAATAATCACAAGCCGTCACTGGTTTTGACATTTCATATTATTAGACTGGCTCTACCAAAAATTAAGAAACTAAAACAGTATGAATGGAACTGAGAAGAAAACAAAGATCAGAATACTAAGAGCCTACATATTTCTATTGGTATCTTATGGGTGTGAAGCGTGAACATTTAACAAGGCAGTGGAAAAACGAATATGTGATTTTGAATATAAGTGTTAAGAAGAGTCCTCTGTATACTTGGACAAAGAAGGGAAAAAATAGATCTATCTATAAAGAAGACAAAATCAAAGTGAACTGACTAATGCTACAAATAAGAGTGAGAAAATTGAAATATTTTCGACATATAAAGAGAAATGATTGGTTGGAGAACATCATCATGCAAAGAAGCAAAGAGGAGAAAAGGAAGAACATAGAGAAAATGGATTCAGGATGTAACTGATGGTTTGAACATGACGGTTGCAGAGGCGTGACATCTGACATATGAGAGAGAGAAATTCCTAAGAACTTTTAGGTGAGCAAAGTTCTGCACAGGATACACTATTTTATGATGGTGATTATAATTACTGTTGTCGTGTTGTTGCTAAGCAGTACTGTTGTCGTGGGTTTTCTATATTTTTGTATATATGATGGATATTCTAAAGACCGCTTTGTCAAAAAACTTATGTCTCCATGCAATGTACAGACATACGTTTCTTTTACTCTCGATAGAAAAAAAAATACAGTACCTTATCTGTTATTCGAACCCGTGTCATTACAACTCAGCGATGGATGCTCATATATGATCAGACACGTACTATTTTTTTAAATTAATTAAAATTGGAATATGGTTATAGAAAGGAACAAATAGTTCAGTTTTATAATTTTTACCTCTTGCCATGTATGAAAGCTACCCTCTTGCCAAATTTCAAGTTCGTAGGATGTCCAGATATCTTCAAACAACTGGGACAGACATACAATGTAATTCAACTGATTCTTTTATATATATATATATATATATATATATATATATATATATATATATATATAAGGCGCCCGAGTGGATAACGGGGCCCAACTTGGGTGTAAAGAATAGAACCACTGTTACCTGTCCCGCATGTCCTAAGAGGCGAATAAGGAGGTTGGTCTTGGGGCTAGCTACCTCACCCTGTAAAAAACACTAGATGGCAACAGAAACTAAAACCAGGAAAAAGGGAAATTCATAGCTCTGCCACCCCAGGAGAAGAAAAGATGGCCTTGGATAGACGGACTTGTAAGACCTTAGTTGCGGACCTATTCTTTCCTAGGGGCGAAGGGGGAAGAAGAAGTAGAAGATATGTAGGAGTCTATATATATGTATAAATGGATAGAGATATACAATCGTTTCACGTGTACATATTTGTAGTGTAGCCAACCAAGAAGTCTTACATGGATAGATCTTGAGTTGGTAACATCCTAGCAAGACTCTGGTATCTGAATGTTGAAACGCCCATGAACTCTGAAACATAAAGTTATTTGTCAATTTAGCGAAATAATAAAGATAAATAATAAACATTAGAAGATAAGAAACATTGTTTATTTATACTATCTAATATAAGAGTATCTATTCAGAAAGAAATCAAGATCAAAGAAAACTGGCTGATGCTACAAATAAGAAAGAGAAAATTAAGATATTTTAAACAGATAAAAACACATGAAGGGCTGGAGAAGACCATAATAGAAGGAGAAATACCGGCAAAGAGAAGAAGAGGAAGACCACGGAGAAGATGGATTCAGGATGTAACTGATGGTTTAAACATGACGGCTGTAGAGGCAGGACATCTGGTCTATGAGAGAGATAAATTCAGAAGGACTGTTGGGGTGGGAAAGTTTTGCTCAGAACAATCTATTTGATGATGATTGAATATGTGAGTATTTGGATAATATTAACTGAGGAAGATCCATAACTGCAAGTTGCAGTGTGAGTGGATGTTGTCTATTGAAGCTTTCAACCTCCAGAGAATCATGTTGATCTGATATCTTGGGCATACGGGGGTGTTCGAGACAGTGAAGAAGCAGACGTACTTGCACCGAAAGGAAAGCATCAATTATTGATGAGTTCAGGATATATTGTTTCTTCAGTCTCTTGACGATCTACTGTGGAATGAAGACACTAACATTTAGCGTGAATCTATCTAGAGCTTTAAAGAGTTTGGAATTACACGTTGTAAAAAGATGAGATCAAGACACAGAGAAAGCTTATCATCAATATAAGAAAGAGGCAGTCATCATTTTTCGGGTATGTGATGAGGAGGTGCAGGTTTAGAGCACATTGTGACAACCGGTAAAATCGAGGTTAGACTAGACAGAGGAAGACAGAGAGAGAAAATGGATAGTTTGACTTCATGGTACGGTAGAGCGTCAATATCTGAGTTGATAGCAAACAGCAAAGACAGAGATTTGTGGAGATCCATGACGGCGAGCGAACCCAGTAAACGCTGGTTGAAAACGGACACATCGTCGAAGGATAAGCACCAGAGCTCCAAATGGTACTAAAGATGTGAACGTATTACACCCGTTCTTGGTGTAACACTGTTTATATATAACAATAAGAATGATACAAATGGCCGTAAAAGAACGACCGAGAGAAGAAGAATCTCTCCGGTAGTTGGTGCTGTTGATGTGAGACTGTCTGTTTTCTCATCGTTTCAAATATATCGCATCATCATCATGTGCAGTGCCTGCTGGCGTAGGCGATCATGGATCTCAACAAATCTCTGTGGTGTTTGCTATCAACTCAGATGTTGACGCTCTACCGTGCTATGAAGTCAGGCTATCCACAATTTTCGTTTCTTGATCTCATTCAACACCTCACCATTAATCATTTTAGCAGTCCATAGAATTACTTCTGTAAAACCATATCTCTGTGGCCCTCATAGATTTTTCGATCTGTGTGTTCATTGTCCATGACTCGCATCCGTATGTCAGTATTGGTTTTATGTAGCACTGATTAGCTTGCGTTCCGATCGCAATTGACAAGGACATGTTGCAGATGATGCTTCTTATTTTCAGGAACGATGTTTTCGCTTGCCTATTCTTTTTTTTAAATTTATGATCGGCACCACGTAAACATTTGAAGTATAACTGTCACCATGTTGAACAAAATCTAGAAAACGAAATTATTACATTTTGAAATATATAGAAGAAATGGCATGTGAGTGTTACTATGCAATAGTAAATGTTGGAAGTGGGACGGAATAGTGTAATACATAAATGTTCGCCTATCAACTCGGACACAAGAATGTTGTGGGTTCAATTCGACGTTTCACACATGAGAAAAGGAATTGACCTTCATACCTCCTGCATACTAGGTTCTAGAAATATGAAGTGATGTGACTTCTTTCAGTGTCGCAACACACAGTTGGTCACGTGTTATCAAACGGAGTCTTAGAGTATTCTAATATAGTTGCAACAACTTTAACACTCTGTCATCGATGGTAAACTTCTGTGGGCACTCTGTCATCGATGGTACACTTCTGTGGGCACTCTGTCATCGATGGTACACTTCTGTGGGCACTCTGTCATCGATGGTAAACTTCCGTGAACTGTTTTAAGACATGTTCGCATTGTCTCAAGTTGTGGACCCTGATCGGCTGCACAGTTCCCCCTAACGTGCACCCACTCGCTCGCACACATGCACGCACACACATACATATGATGATTTTATATAGTCCAAGTTTATAACCACTAACACTTTACCCGTCATTACTGTAACGTTCGTAGCTAGGATTGCTTCTTTAGTGAGTCTGATAAAACCAGCTTCTCTTGCAGCTCGACCATCTTCATCCATCATGCTGGAGTCTGGGAAATCGAAACCTTGTAATTCGTAAACCCCCTGGGTCTCAATTTTGAATTCTGTGGAATATAATTTCTTGTCTGTCATTTCATATCTACAAGTAAGGGATATACAAAATGATGGGACGGTCCTAGACACAGAAAAAATTAATAAACATCAAACATATTCTGAATATGGCAAAAAATTATTTCTCACAATCTTCACCATTACAGCGAAAATCTTGCCGGTGCTACATAGTTTGGGCACTGCCACTGAAATATTCATGTGCAAGAAAATTATTGGAAAACGCATTGTTATTCATGGCTAATACATTGATGAGGGTTTTATCAATCAGTCAATCAATCGATAAGTCATGAACAATAATCTCGAAAACTGCAATGTTGTGTTCGTATTAAACGTTACAGTGGCTGCGGGAGGACAATAAAAAAGGACATGTGTCATAGAATTCTGTACACATTAAACGTTACAGTGGCTTAAGGGAGAACAATAAAAATGGACATGTGTCCTAGAAGTCAAGATGAGAGTGACATCATATTAATTCCTAGTGGACCAGGGCACAAGATTTTATAGAGAAAAAACACAACTTAGTGTCCACAAGGAATTACGGACACATTCAAAACGGCGACTGAGGAGGTACAAGAACTGACTAGAGCGGCAATCTTTTCGCCTAACTAATGTTGTCCCTTCTTTCTTCCTGCCAGTGATTAGTAGACCTCCTGAAGACTATATGAAGGCTGTGGTACATCGCATGTTTTTTTTTTTTCCTCATGTTGTGGGATAACTATATTTGACGTCGCAATGCTGTATACGTTGTGTTTGACTGCAGTATATTAACTGTGTCTTGTGAAGCTTCATCACAGGGTTAGACATCCACCTCCCCGATAGTGAATTGTGTGTGCATGCAGGGTCTTGCCGTTCTATGATACAGAGAGGTGACCATACCAGGCGGCACCGAATGGAGGGCGGCATAGGCAGTAAAATCAAAATTACAATTGAAGGTTATTTTAAGGAAAAACCATTTAAGTGTCGGCATTTCGAAGACTTGCATCATACTGAGAAAATATACCGCACGGCCCTGTGTGCATGTGACCCCCAAGCCTTTTATGACCCGTCTGTTGTCTTATTAATATGATATGTTGCTTTTGTATGTGCTTGTATATGTGTTTGTGTGTGTGTGTGTCTGTGAGAGAGAGAGAGAGAGAGTGAGAGAGTTTGGTTTTGGTCAGTTTAATTGCTGTCAATTTTTCCAACACTTTCTCATAATAGCTGCTTTAATCTGTGTCTTGAATTCTTGATGTGTTTAGATTGACAATGATTATTTCATGTACATCAATGTTCGTGTCAGGAACTCTATGATTTCATGCTACATTACCAAGTTCTTGCTTAGCAGAACAGAACAGGGTCATTATATTTCGCTTACGTACCGGAAACTGCAGACTTAACAAACACTTATATAGACTAGAAAAGTGTTAAATAGCTCTCTGCCAGTGTCCACAAGCAGAACAGACATCGGAGCATGTCCTACAAGGCTGTCCTCTCATGGATGAGCTGAGAAGCAACATGTGACCATATCCAGTTGACCTAAAACTAATTTTGGGAAACCTGACAGACCTGAAGCTGACTGCTCAGTTTGTGGTCCATAGTAAACTAAGCGCATGACCAGAGATTGCTGAAGAAGAACAAGCATTGTTTATTTATTTATAAGTTGGTGTATTAATCCTTTAATAGGACAAAACACGGTTACTTCAACCTAAGACATATGTCTTCTTAGTTATATCAAAGTGTAATTCTATGTTACATTACATGCGCTGTGACCATCTTTATATGACGTGAGAACAAACAGTCAGACATACCTACAAATCTCCGTAATATGACTAATTTAGCTTCTCTGAAATCAATCAAGCCATCTTTGATGTGATAATCTAACGACCGACTGATGACATCCGCAAATTCATGCATGACATTCAGGAGCTGATCCCCTTCTGCACCAGATGGAAGTGTAGCGTTCCATCCAGCTTCATTTCGTGGCGCCAGAAGATTGTTGACAATGTTGATTAATATCTGGAGATAAGTAGATATATACGTCTAATGAAAGCTACTGAAAATATCATTTGTTATGCTGATTTTCTCGCATGTTTATGATGTTCATCACCATTATCATCATTATCATCACTATCACTATCAATATATCATCAACATCATCATCATCATCATCATCATACCTCGACGTCGCCATCACTATCCCCATCATTATATCATCATCATCGTCATCATCATCATTGTAATCATCATCATAATCATCATAATCATCATCATCGTCGACGTCGCCATCACTATCCGCATCATTATATCATCATCATCGTAATCATCATCATCATCATCGTCATCATCATCCCTATCACTATCAAAATCACCGCCATCTTCTTCATCATTATCATAATCATTATCACGATCCCCATCATTATATCATCATCATCTTCGTCATCATCGTCGCCATCTTCATCCTCATCATTATCATCGTGACAATATTCATCATTATCACGATCAGTCTTCCTTACGTTCAAGCAGAGGAAAATCACGTCCACTCATTTCGACAGTGTGCCTTTCATTATGGCATCCGGATCTTCATGAGCAGTTTGTTTATTTTTCCTTCCCACTTTTGTAACTATTTACTTTTGTTTGACAGTGTGTTGTCACTGTGGTATCACAAAGTTGTATGACCAACCCTTTATAATTGTCTTTGACAACATGTAAGTTGTATGACCAACCCTTTATAATTGTCTTTGACAACATGTAATAGGAGATTGTGGTTCTATAATTCGTAACCTTGGAAGCAATACTGTGGTCTTTTGATGTTAGTTGTATTCTCGCCCGAGTGGTTATCTTTTGATGTTAGTTGTATTCTCGCCCGAGTGGTTATCTTTTGATGTTAGTTGTATTCTCGCCCGAGTGGTTATCTTTTGATGTTAGTTGTATTCTCGCCCGAGTGGTTATCTTTTGATGTTAGTTGTATTCTCGCCCGAGTGGTTATCTTTTGATGTTAGTTGTATTCTCGCCCGAGTGGTTATCTTTTGATGTTAGTTGTATTCTCGCCCGAGTGGTTATCTTTTGATGTTAGTTGTATTCTCGCCCGAGTGGTTATCTTTTGATGTTAGTTGTATTCTCGCCCGAGTGGTTATCTTTTGATGTTAGTTGTATTCTCGCCCGAGTGGTTATCTTTTGATGTTAGTTGTATTCTCGCCCTAGTGGTTATCTTTTGATGTTAGTTGTATTCTCGCCCGAGTGGTTACCGGGCCAAATTTGGGGTGTAAAGAATAGAACCACTGTAACCTGCCACGCATGTCGTAAGAGGCGACTAAGGAGGTTTGGCTGAAATCGGATACATGTGTCCTAAACATGTAGAAGTCTATGTGTTTAGAGGCCTACCAAACCAATGTGCAACGTACACACGTTCTTGGCAAAGATCAAATGTATCGCAAAGAGTAATTATAATTGATTGTAAAGAACGAACGCAAAGAAGAAGGAGCTGTATTCTTCTTCTTCTTCAGCAATCTCTGGTCATGCGCTTAATTTTCTGTGGAGCACAAACTGGGCAGTCAGCTTCAGGTCTGTCAGGTTTCTCCAAAGCTTAGTTTAAATCTTAGCAATATTCAAATCTTTGATAGCTTATATCTCATGGACTAATTTATTACTGCAAGTTAGCTTTGTGATCAAAACAATATAACGATAATAAAATAAAGTGTCCCTTGACGTAGTCTTTGTTGATTGTCAGATGTGAAGTACTTGATGCTTCTTCACATGTCTAGACTCAAGTATGCGTGAATTATGTATACCAGTTCAGTTTGTCACTAACGCAATATCGGAGGCGTATCTTGAACCTAAAACCCTTCTTTGCTTTATCCGAATATATATATATATATATATATATATATATATATATATATATATATATATATATGCATCTGTACCGTTATACATTACATAGTGTCTGCAAGTAATTCTCCATACCGCTCTGTCCTGGGCAACTCACTCAATCTCTAACATGGATTTGAGTTTGATATTTCTTGCTTCTCTCAGTAAAGTTCGTTCCAGGATTTCTCTAGAGCGTCCGTATCTATATGTATCTACATATTTTCTCAGACATCTATTTTCAACTTTATACAATTTACTTTCTATATTTTAAATATCATTATTACTTATCAAGGTTTATGCGTTTTTAAGAGAAAAAACTGTGGCAGTGACCAGTATGTTTGTTACCTCGCAAAATGTTCTTGTTTGCTGCAAAGTTGGATAGATCTCGTTAACCGTTGCATAGGCTTTCCCTGCAGATTGCCAAGTGACAGTTCGTGGAGCCATGTTCTGAGAATATATATATATATATATATCTGCAATAACCAATTGTTATAGACTGTAACACAAACGTTAATGAACAACAATGAAAACTTTAAAACAAGGTGTTACAGAAAATTTTAAAACAAGGTGTTACAGAAAACTTTAAAACAAGGTGTTACAGAAAACTTTAAAACAAGGTGTTACAGAAAATTTTAAAACAAGGTGTTACAGAAAAAAGACAAAGATTCAGCATTTAAGTAAAAACAAAACGATTTGTGTGTTAATCTCTATGATTTTTGACGGACAATGTGACCTCTCTTCAGCAACAACTCCAGCATCATCTTCTTCGAACGCTCCATATCGACCACTTGTTAACCACTATGTGTGATTTGTATGTGTTCTGAGCCTAAGAGCGATTGTACGATGTGCCAGTTATACGCCTACAAGCAGGATAGCACAACTGATTTATGCGATGCTTTTTATTTACTAGGGTTGCTACCATAGGCCCCTACCTGAGACGCCTCTTACTACATGCCTTGTATGTCACAGTGTTACTATTCTTTGCTCCCTTGCGAGCCACATCAACACATGGGCGGAGTAAAAATAAGATGTACAGTGTATTAATCTCTCTGATTTTTGAATGACAATGTGACCTATCTCCAGCAACAACTCAAACAATATTCTAGACTTGGTATCTTTATGTATTTAATGTAGTACTGGAGACGGAGAGATTTCTATGGCGAAGCGGTCAATACGTTTGACCTGCATTCTGAATGTCGTGTGTTCAAATCTGGAATCTGTTATTTAATTCAAGAATGCATTTTTCCGGTAATCATTAACCATTTGATTCCGTCATTTTTCTTACTTCCGGACGCACGTATATTGCAGTGTAGATTGAATTAGATAGTATTTTGGCTTTAAGATATCTAAATAAATAACTTGAGTCAGTATATCAGCTCTGAGATATCTTAATAAATAACTTGAGTCAGTATATCAGCTTTGAGATATCTTAATAAATAACTTGAGTCAGTATATAAGCTTTGAGATATCTTAATAAATACATTGAGACAGTATATCAGCACAGAAGGGTGAATGTGTTAAGATTCTAGTCAGGAACTATGGAGTTCTTGATCTGAACAATGTCCTCAGCAGCTGGCATATTATTTCTGCTGATAGGAACAGAGACATATGGGGAGATTCGGTGATGTTCATTTTAAGACAAAAATTATTTTTAATTAAACGTCAATAAAATAGAATTTTCAAGGGAAAATAAAAAAAAAAAATTCAAGACTAAATTTCACCTTCGTAGATTAGAAAGTCTACAACATCAGTACTGAATTTCACCGAGAAACAACAAATTAAAGGGTTCGGTTACATAAGTAGATTACCAACAGACAGTGCACCACAAAGAGCAATGTTATTATGATACAGTAGATACAAAGCAAAAAGTCGGACATGCAAAAGGGGACCTCATAATTAACAGAGGCGACTAAAGACACTGTTTATGAAGCGCACACGAAAGCCCTTTCATCTCTTCTTACTCTGAAGCTGTGAGGCAAATCTGGGCTGGAGAAGAGAAAGAAAGGCTTTCTCCAGGTCTCTTTTTTTTAACCGAGAAAGGGTGGAGACTGCAGTAAAACTTGGAAAAATAGCTAAACACGTAAAACAAAGTACTATAGTTTTACAAAATACAGAAACAGTGACGATAAACAGCAACGTTGACAAAGGTCTTTTGGTCGAAACGTTGCAGTTTATCGTCACTGTTTCTGTATTTTGTAAACTATAGTACTTTGTTTTTACGTGTTTAGCTATTTTTTTTTACCTGATATTGAAAGGCAGAACAGGATTAGAAAATAGATAGATAAGAAAATCGATCGCATCATGAATTGAACAGCTATAGATTTGCATTTCATATTACACCGATACATTACACACCTGTACTGTAGTATTAAAGATATACCTGTGT
Organism: Arion vulgaris; assembly: GCA_020796225.1. Lineage (NCBI taxonomy): Eukaryota > Metazoa > Mollusca > Gastropoda > Stylommatophora > Arionidae > Arion > Arion vulgaris. The sequence goes on from CM036767.1 coordinate 30,883,551, forward strand.
ATTGACTAACACAGCCAATAAATCAATAACCGTGGCGATGTCTATAGGGTCCAGATACACATGCTGCTCGCTGTGATTCAGTAGACTATCTGCCAGCTTCAGAACATCAGCTTCGTTGATAGAACCAGATTCAAAATCCAGGAACTTTGAAGAAAAAAATGGAGAACATAATATATTTAAGAATTTGAAGAAATATTCAGGGTTTAACAACTAGTACGTTTAGATAATCAAATGGTCAGATTTCAGACCCAATACACAAATAAGACAAGAGACCAAGCAAGAAAATGTATCAAATTTTATAAGAAAGCGCCGCTGAACTACATCGGCCACACACTTAGAATGGATGAGAGAAGACTCCTTACCAATCCCTCATATGGACACCAGAGAGAAAAAGAAAACGAGGAAGACCAAGAGAGACTCTGCGTAGAACCATCACCAGAGAAGGCTCAACGATGGGCCTAGTAAACATTAAAGACCTAAAACAGATAGCAACGAACCGCGAGACATGGAGAACTATGACCTCTGCCCTATGCGCCGCCCACAGGCCCAAGAGGAAAGACTAACTAACTAACGTTTAGATAATCTGTAGGTGGAAATTAGGGTCTAAAGCCGAAGGATTGTCGCCATTGAACTGAGTTTTTTTCCCAGATGACTCAACTCTATGTTCAGTATGCTAAAAGTTCCAAACGACAGATCACTTACGCAGTAGCTTTAAGGGATTTGGCTATCTAGACAATTTTAGTTTTAGCCAAAAACATTGATTTTCCAAAGTATTTTGTTCTATAAAGTACAATATTCGTACTATCGATTACACATAAAATTATGTTGTTTTTGTTTGCGTATTGACATTTACAACATTAATAAGAAACGCTCATTTTCAAGCTTTTTTCTTTTAAATTCAAAGTTTGAAATTGAGTTTTCTCAAAATAACTTTTTTCCATTTTTTGTTTGGTGTCGGAAATCCCTGTGTAGAAATTCATCAACTGTACATGTAATTGTGTACAAGATATAAGCAAGAAATCTATTACGTTCTGTGTGTATACTTTCAGTAGTACCATCTTTTAGTATTCTTTCAGTAGTACCATCTTTTAGTATTCTTTCAGTAGTACCATCTTTTAGTATTCTTTCAGTAGTACCATCTTTTAGTATTCTTTCAGTAGTACCATCTTTTAGTATTCTTTCAGTAGTACCATCTTTTAGTATTCTTTCAGTAGTACCATCTTTTAGTATTCTTTCAGTAGTACCATCTTTTAGTATTCTTTCAGTAGTACCATCTTTTAGTATTCTTTCAGTAGTACCATCTTTTAGTATTCTTTCAGTAGTACCATCTTTTAGTATTCTTTCAGTAGTACCATCTTTTAGTATTCTTTCAGTAGTACCATCTTTTAGTATTCTTTCAGTAGTACCATCTTTTAGTATTCTTTCAGTAGTACCATCTTTTAGTATTCTTTCAGTAGTACCATCTTTTAGTATTCTTTCAGTAGTACCATCTTTTAGTATTCTTTCAGTAGTACCATCTTTTAGTATTCTTTCAGTAGTACTATCTTTTAGTATTCTTTCAGTAGTACCATCTTTTAGTATTCTTTCAGTAGTACCATCTTACAGTATACCATCACCACTGTGTAGAGATTTAGACATCATCGTCATGATTCACCATTACTGTTGAGGTACAGGATTTACACGAACGTCTGTCTTAAGTACAGACTATCAGATCGAATGTTGAAACAATTTGTTGAGGTACAGGGTTTACACGAACGTCTGTCTTAAGTACAGACTATCAGATCGAATGTTGAAACAATTTGTTGAGGTACAGGGTTTACACGAACGTCTGTCTTAAGTACAGATTATCAGATCGAATGTTGAACAATTTGTTGCTATGAAGCTGAGCTGTAATCGTCTCTATTTTATTTTATTTTTTATTGTTTATTGTCTATTCCCAGGTGGAAGATGTAGTTGGCTGTCCACTCTTGCCGTTAAACGTTGGGATGGAAGCTTTAATTTGCGTTCTAGGGCCATATGAGTCGACCTTGTTGTGTTATATCCGTATTTATGTAGTGTGGTCTTGATATTGTCTATCCATATTTTTCTTGGTCTTCCCATAGCTATAGCACCCGATCTCTTTTTATTGTATGCTGTTAATGGTGGTTGATTGTATTTAATTCTCATTAAATGTCCAAACCACTTGTTGTCTTGCATTTGTTGTCTTTCGATGTATTCGGTGCATGAGGTTATGTCCACTCTGCTTCTAATGTCCTAATTTCGTAGTCTGTCTTTCCTGGTGACTCCACTGCCTTCCTCAAGCATTTCATTTCAGACGTGGTGAGCTTTCTGTGGTGTGTTGCTGCAAGAGACCAAGTTTGGCACTGGTAACAGTGTTTTTATGAAAATACTTTTTATCATCTGTCTTTTCACTTCCATCCTGATCTTTGGGTGTTGTAGTAATGGTGCCAGCTTGTAGGTCACTGCATTTGCTTTTTAACACCTTGTCTCTATTTCTCTATCGAGTTTTCCGTCCTCTGTGAAAATACTGCCTAAATATTTGAAACTTGCTTTACTCTGGTGTTGTCTATTTGTATGTTTGATTGGCTAGGTGTTCTGCTGATTTTCATGGTCTCGGTCTATTTTGTGTGTTGATTTTCATGTTGTACTTTCTACATGCTATTAGCTATTTTATTTTTATTGTGTTAAAATCAATGGGGAAAGGGAGGGGGGCAGTTAGCGTATTACGCAAGTATTCGCCTATTGAAGCTCCATATCAACCACTTGGTTAACCACACACCGTGTGATTTATATGTGATCTGAACCTAAGAGCTATTGTACGTTGAGCCAGTTATGCGCCTACAAGTTGGCCAGTGCATCCGATTTCTGCGATGCTTTTTATTTACTAGGATAGTTTTCCCAGGTCCTACATCAGCCTATTCTTACGACATGCCTTGTAGCTCGCAGTAGTACTATTCTTTGCTCCCCTTGCAAGCCCCGACCCGACTCGGGAGAGCAACTTTCCATTAACTGTTGTGTTACATATTTATGCAATTTTGTTGAAGGAAATAAGCGACCTATCTTACGATTCTAAAACATCTAAAGGCGAAATATTGACTTCATTGTACCGAGTTTCTCACATACAGCTCTATACTTGTCAGCAGAAAGGACGCGACATCTACAGAGAATGTTGCACAAAGCACGAACTCCGCCGTAGCTCATTCAACAATGTTAAGAATCTCATAAATAAATTGCACTCGTGACTCGGTTGGGATTTGAACCCACTACAAGCAAACATCTTCTTGTTTTTCAATCTTCGACCCTTATTTTTACATTTTCTTTCACCGTCATGTAAACTAAGTCATGTATCTCTGATTTATTTGTCATAGTCTAGAGTCGACATCCTCTCTTTCTCTCTCTCTCTCTCTCTCTCTCTCTTTATGTTTTGTTAACCTCGATTAGGGCATATAACCTCAACTTACTCATGCTACTTATTCCTGTAATTACCTATCTCTTGCAGCTCATTTCATCATGTCCGTATATCATTAATCTCTGCCTCCAAATCTCTTCTGTATGTATTCTCTCTTTCGTTGCTCCTGAAGGTTCCATAAAATGCCTGTTCTTGTTATATTCCTCTCATTTTTTTAAAGTGTGTTCTATCCAGCGCTATCGTCTTTTGTTCAATTTTTGGAACACAGGGATCTGTTTTATTCTCTATATAAGCCTCTCTTTTTTTTGTCAGGGCTATTAGATTATTTCTATTTTGTCTGCCTACTTTTATTCCATCCATCTCATTTATTGATCGCAAAATGTTTTCAGCGTTCAAAGAGAACAACACAGGAGGAGATAATTCAATACTTGCCTAATTCCCTCTTTGATCATCTAGTTAGTTTCCACATATTTATCTACCCTTATGACTGATTCTATTTGCTAATATATTTCCTGAATGACTATTTGAACTTTGCTGTAGATATTTTGGATCTCGAATATTTTAGTAGCAATCTAATGAGTTATTTTGCAGAAAAAAATGTGTGTAGTCTATAGAGTATAAGATATATGCAAATATAACAACGGTATAGTAATGGAGTGGGCAGATTGCAGAGTGGGACGAAACAGAGGCGACGAAAGACACTATCTACGAAGCGCATATAAGGGCCCGTTTTAGAAATCTCTTCTTGACCTGACGCTGTGAGGCAAACAGGTTTCGACAACAGAAGAAAGAAGAAGTAGAGTGGGCGTCTGTAGCTTAAGCGGTAGTGAGCTCGACCACTACCCAAGCGTACCTGGTTCAAACTCCGCGGCAGGCAGTTTGGAAGCAAATTCGATTCCGTGGGATTTTTATGGAAGGTAAAATTAGACCTCACAGTTCAGAAAGCAATGACAAACTACTGAGCGTATAAGTGGTGACTAGATAATCAACGATTCGTTTACTGTGGTTGATGGCAACGTCATGTAAAGAATATATCAAGATTTTCAATTTTTCGACTGTATCAGAGATTACAACGAATTTTGAAAGTAACAAGAAGAGATAAGATAGGAAACGACGAAATCAGAAGTAGAATGGTGGGATCTTTGCCGGTGCTACAATATATAAAGAAACAACAGGTTAAATGATTCTGACAGGTATCAAGGTTACCACAGGATAGTCTGCCACCAAGAGCAGCTAGCACTCAGATACAATGGCACAGACACAGAGGACCACCACGTAAACTATGGATCGACGGAATATCAAAGGCACTATATTCCACCTTGTACAAAACGCATAAAAAGGCTTGCTCAAAGCGTCTCTTTTTTCGACTTGACGCTGAGAAAGGCATAACAGGATTGAAATGAACATGAAAATCATGGCATATCTTTTACAGGACTTATCCATCAACAACAGTAAACGAGTCGTCGATTTTCAACGCACCACGTATACGTTCAGTAGTTCGCCACTGCTTTCCGAACGGTGAGGTCTATTTTTATCGTTCGTAAAATTTCAATGGAACTAATTTGCTTCCAAACTTGCCCGTCGCGAAGTTTGAACCAGGTACGCCTGGGTTGTGATCGAGCTCATAAGCTACACATGATCACAAGCTACAGACGCTCACAAGCTACTCACGCTCACAAGCTACACATGCTCACAAGCTACACACGATCACAAGCTACAGACGCCCACAAGCTACACACGCTCACAAGCTACACACGCTCACAAGCTACACACGCTCACAAGCTACACACGATCACAAGCTACACACGCTCACAAGCTACACACGCTCACAAGCTACACACGCTCACAAGCTACACACGCTCACAAGCTACACATGCTCACAAGACATGATTAGAGAATAGAAATAGATAGATAGTAACGGTTTGATACCAACTCGTCAACATTATTTTATGAAATAGAGAGTCTCTGTGGCTTAGAAGTAAGAGGCTCGACTTTAGCTCAAAGACGTTGGGTTTTCTTCCCAAAGGAAATGATCGGTATTTTTTGTTTTAGAGATACCTGAACTCAATGTAGGTGAGATTGAACGCATAGCTCTACTGGAGACGCACAATATAACGCAGACCCCGTGTTCAAGCTCAGCATGGACACGACCTTGTCATTTTAAAATTCGATAAGATTAAGCTGTAAAGCTTCTTCCTGGGCAAACATATTTATAAAGATTACAATAAAATTTCAAAACAATTTTCAACATATTTAACATTACATCGGGGAGCCTGTGCCGATGCTTCGGAGTTTGTGCACTGCCGCTGAGATTTTCATGTATAAACAAGAGATGGTACCAACAAAGTGCAGTCATGGTGGTCCTATCAATAAATAAATCAGTCTATTGTATTGTTAGATTTGTTAAAATATTGAACCTTAGCTTCTGCAGATTAGATAGTCAGATCTCTTGATACTTAACTTTCCCCTCCAACTCAGGAAGTCGATCTACACAAGATTTCGGTAGACATCACTAAGAACGAACATATTTTTTAGCGGCAATAATAATAGTCGTTCATCACAAGCGAGTTATGGGCCTATCCAGGGGCGGCTCGTGCTAATTTTTGTTGGTGGGGTCAGACACCAATTTTCAGAAAAATCATGGTTTTGGGTTAGGTTATATTTTAATTTATAAAATAATAAATACACGTTACACATTATTTTTGGTGGGGCACGACCCACTGAACCTTAATGACGAGCCGCACTGGGCCTACCAAACCAATGTGCAACGTATACACGTTCTTGGCAAAGATCAAACATATCACAAAGAGTGATTAAAATTGATCGTAAAGAACAAACGCAAAGAAGAAGAAGATCACAAGCGAGGATGACACTAGTATCAGACATGTCTTGCTGCACATCTCTGGTGTGTGCGGAGGAAATTGTAAAGGCGAATCCTCCAACACAATACCCTGCCATAGTAGGATATAAGATCAAGTTTAGACATGTGAGTGTTGTGTGGTTTTATCGCACATTTCGTTTTCTCTGCTCCTCAACAGAACGAGTATTATCAGCTATGCGAGTTAGTCTTGTATTCTTACAGCGTCACAATTGGCGATTTAGCGAAAAGGATTTCTAGCCAGGGGTGTCTATACCGAAGCATTCTAAAGACACTTTAAAAGTGTCTTTAAAGCGTTGTCTCTGAAACTGCTTGTGATGTATATAGAATAAATTGAGGGAAAGTTGCGCTTTTCGTCAACGTAACTTTCTCGTTCAGGACTATCTGCATCCAGGGGCAAGACAAGTCGAGACGACTAGAGATAGTACCAGATGCAATGGATAACCATGGCTTTCTACGTTCCTCGCCGTGCTCTATGCGGTATACACCGCTCTGCTTGACTCATTCACGGGTGATATTTTACATATATTCCTGGAATATTATTTGCTTAGAGAACACGTGATTTCTGTGCGAGATCAGTAAGCCAATATAGTAGTAATATGGAGAAACCTGGTGCAATGAATGAAGTTAATGCTTCGCTTTAAAACCTTTTATTTCTCCAACAAATATATGAAACGATGTTGTTCCTACCTTCCTCTTCAGTTCCAGGAGATCTCTTGATATGCAATCATCAATGAAGGGCTCCCCCCAGACACCGTCATTGGTAGATGCATCTAAATCGCAGGATCTGGTAGCAAAGACTGGGATCGGAAACAAGGAATCTCAACTTGATTTATTGAGACATCAACAGCTCTTACATATCTAATAAGTCACTTTCAGAAAAATATATTGTAGCATTAGTCTATCTAATATTATGTAATCGAATCTAATGTGTATACTCTATACTATATTATCTAATCTATATAATTTGTATAATCTAATCTATGTACCTTCGTCTGTGCCTCCATCCGTCTATATGTCTATCTGTTATATATCTAAAAGGTGTATATATCTATCCAGCTTTCTATCTTATCTCTCTGTCTTTCTGTCCATTCTTCTGTTAGTAGTGCCTGTCTTATCTGTTCGGCTTTCTGTTGTCAGTCTGTCCAGTTATCTAAAATATATTACTATATATATATTTATATATTACATGTACATAGTATGTTGTACCAGGGAGCGCATCCATGAATTTATCGAGATAAGAAGAAAGAGAGAGAAGAGAAAAAGAGAGAGGAAGAGAGAAAACAAAGAGAGAGAGAAGAAAGAGGGAAAAGAGGAAAAAAGAGGAGAGAGAAGAAAAAGAGAGGATAGAAGAAAGAGGAAAACAAGAGAGAAGAGAGAGAGAAAGATATACGTAGAAGCAAACGATACATACAGCTACAACAACAAACGATACATAGCCTAAGCAAGCATAAGACGATACATCACTTAAGCAACAAACGATCATACACTTACAAGCCAACGATACATACCCACGTCACACTTACAAGCAAACGATCATACGCTACATCAACAAACGATACATCACTTCAAGCAACAAACGATACATACACTTACAAGCACAAACGATCATACCTTACAAGCACAACGATACATACACTTACAAGCAACAAACGATACATACACACAAGCGAACAACGATACATACCTACAACAACAAACGATACATCACACAACAACAAACGATACATACACTACAATCAACAAACGATCATACACTTCAAGCAACAAACGATACATACACTACAAGCAACAAACGAAATACATAAGCACAAACGATCTACACACAAGCACAAACGATACATACACTTACAAGCAACAAACGATACATACCCTTACAAGCAACAAACGATACATACACTTACAAGCAACAAACGATACATCCTTACAAGCACAAACGATACATACACTTACAAGCAACAACGATACATACACTTACAAGCAACAAACGATACATACACTTACAAGCAACAAACGATACATACACTTACAAGCAACAAACGATACATACACTTACAAGCAAACGATACATACACTTACAATCAACAAACGATACATACACTTACAACAACAAACGATACATACACTTACAAGCAACAAACGATACATACACTTACAAGCAACAAACGATACATACACTTACAAGCAACAAACGATACATACACTTACAAGCAACAAACGATCATACATTCAACAAACGATACATCCACAATCAACAAACGATACATACACTTACAAGCAACAAACGATACATACACTTACAAGCAACAAACGATACATACACTTACAAGCAACAAACGATACATACACTTACACAGCAAAACGATACATACACTTACAAGTCAACAAACGATACATACACTTACAACAACAAACGATACATACACTTACAAGCAACAACGATACATACACTTACAAGCAACAAACGATACATACACTTACAAGCAACAAACGATACATACACTTACAAGCACCAAACGATACATACACTACAATGCAACAAACGATACATACACTTACAAGCAACAAACGATACATACACTTACAAGCAAAAACGATACATACATAAAACAAACGATACATACCTTACAAGCAACAAACGATACATACACTTACAGCAACAAACGATACATACACTTACAATCAACAAACGATACATACACTTACAAGCAACCAACGATACATACACTTACAAGCAACAAACGATACATACACTTACAAGCAACAACCGATACATACACTTCAACAACAAACGATACATACACTTACAAGCAACAAACGATACATACACTTACAAGCAACAAACGATCATACACTTACCTATACAAGCCAAACGATACATACACTTACAAGCAACAAACGATACATACACTTACAATCAACAAACGATACATACACTTACAAGCAACAAACGATACATACACTTACAAGCAACAAACGATACATACACTTACAATCAACAACCGATACATACACTTACAAGCAACAAACGATACATACACTTACAAGCAACAAACGATACATACACTTACAAGCAACAAACGATACATACACTTACCAAACGATCATAACTAACAAACGATACATACACTTACAAGCAACAAACGATACATACACTTACAAGCAACAAACGATACATACACTTAAAAGCAACAAACGATACATACACTTACAATCAACAAACGATACATACACTTACAACAACAAACGATACATACACTTACAAGCAACAAACGATACATACACTAACAATCAACAAACGATACATACACTTACAAGCAACCAACGATACATACACTTACAATCAACAAACGATACATACACTTACAAGCAACAAACGATACATACACTTACAACAACCAACGATACATACACTTACAACAACAACGATACATACACTTACAAGCAACCAACGATACATACACTTACAATCAACCAACGATACATACACTTACAAGCAACAAACGATACATACATACAAGCACCAACGTCAACATACATACACTACATACACTTACAACAACCAACGATACATACACTTACAAGCAACCAACGATACATACACTTACAAGCAACCAACGATACATACACTTACAATCAACAAACGATACATACACTTACAATCAACAAACGATACATACACTTACAATCAACAACGATACATACACTACAACGTACATAACACAAGCAACAAACGATACATACACTTACAACAACAAACGAACATACACTTACAATCAACAAACGATACATACACTTACAATCAACAAACGATACATACACTTACAAGCAACAAACGACACATACACTTACAAGCAACAAACGATACATACACTTACAATCAACAAACGATACATACACTTACAATCAACAAACGATACATACACTTACAAGCAACAAACGATACATACACTTACAAGCAACAAACGATACATACACTTACAAGCAACAAACGATACATACACTTACAATCAACAAACGATACATACACTTACAAGCAACAAACGATACATACACTTACAAGCAACAAACGATACATACACTTACAAGCAACAAACGATACATACACTTACAAGCAACAAACGATACACTTACAAGCAACAAACGATACATACACTTACAAGCAACAAACGATACATACACTTACAAGCAACAAACGATACACCTTACAAGCAACAAACGATACATACACTTACAAGCAACAAACGATACATACACTTCCAAGCAACAAACGACACATACACTTACAAGCAACAAACGATACATACACTTACAATCAACAAACGATACATACACTTACAAGCAACAAACGATACATACACTTACAAGCAACAAACGATACATACACTTACAACAACGAAAAAGCGATACATACACTTACAATCAACAAACGATACATACACGACAACAACAAACGATACATACATTACAAGCAACAAACGATACATACACTTACAAGCAACAAACGATACATACACTTACAAGCAACAAACGATACATACACTAATCAAGCACGACAAACGATACATACACTTACAAGCAACAAACGATACATACACTTACAAGCAACAAACGATACATACACTTACAAGCAACAAACGATACATACACTTACAAGCAACAAACGATACATACACTAACAAGCAACAAACGATACATACACTTACAATCAACCAACGATACATACACTTACAAGCAACCAACGATACATACACTTACAAGCAACAAACGATACATACACTTACAAGCAAAAAACGATACATACACTTACAAGCAACAAACGATACATACACTTACAAGCAACCAACGATACATACACTTACAAGCAACCAACGATACATACACTTACAAGCAACAAACGATACATACACTTACAGCAACAAACGATACATACACTTACAAGCAACAAATGATACACTTACAAGCAACAAATGATACACTTACAAGCAACAAATGATACACTTACAAGCAACAAATGATACACTTACAAGCAACAAATGATACACTTACAAGCAACAAATAAAAGAAGAGACAGAATGAATTCCTTGTGTTTGTATACAATAAAAAATATGTTTATATTTCAAAAATAAACTATTGTGTTTTGTTACAAATTAAGTGTAAGAGTTTTATTCGTTCGAGATGTTTTGTAACTACTTATGCTGTTGTTTATAATAATGGTTCTGTGCATCTTGGTGAGACGTCAAGCTGGATATTCTACTCTAGAGAACATGGCAAAGTATTTTCAGAGCAAAGAAGAGCATACAAAACAACTACTTCCAGTCTAAGGATGAAGGCTTCAACCGTTACTGCTGCCCCTAGTTGCTCTCGGGGACTCAGTTTACTGGGGCCGTTGTCGTATCTGACTCTTAGTCAATGTTTTAGGAGATCCAGAATGGCAGGTTGAGATATGAGTGTATGTTGTCACTAAAGGTTTCAAAGGCTCACGTAGATCTACTATTCTGTGCATGTGGGTAGGCGTGGAAAGGAGAGAGCGGACAGGCTTGCATTGACAGCATCGATTGTTGGAGAGTTTAGGATTAATATGAGATATTTCTTTGTTCTCTTGGCGACTTCCAGTTAGATAAAGATAGTAAAATTGACGTTGTACTATATAGTAATTTAATGAGTTTGTAATTACATAATGTACAAGTAGAAATAGAAGCCTGACTAGCATATAGAGGAGTGTGTTAAACCGAAAAATTACAGTATATATACATCTGCAGAGGGTGACTGAGCACCTATGGATATGTCCGGAGTACTATAACGTCAGATTTTCTTCTTCTTCGAACGCTCCATATCGAACTCTTGTTAACCACTCGTTGTGATTTTATGTCGTCCGAGACAAAGAGCGATTTACGTTGTGCCAGTTATGCGCCTACAAGTAGACCAACACATCCGATTTCTGCGACGCTTTTTATTTACTAATGTACCTTCCATACGTCCTACCCCAGTCGCCTCTTACGACATGCCTTGTAGGTATCAGTGTTACTATTCTTTGCTCCCCTTGAGAGCCCAGGTAACACACGGGCGTAACGTCAGCTCAATAACCAAATTCCATTAACTACTTACGTGTAACAGTTGTATTTGTTCCATCTGTTGGTAACTTACGTGTAACAGTTGTATTTGTTCCATCTGTAGGTAACTTACGTGTAACAGTTGTATTTGTCCCATCTGTTGGTAACTTACGTGTAACAGTTGTATTTGTCCCATCTGTTGGTAACTTACGTGTAACAGTTGTATTTGTCCCATCTGTTGGTAACTTACGTGTAACAGTTGTATTTGTCCCATCTGTTGGTAACTTACGTGTAACAGTTGTATTTGTTCCATCTGTAGGTAACTTACGTGTAACAGTTGTATTTGTTCCATCTGTTGGTAACTTACGTGTAACAGTTGTATTTGTTTCATCTGTTGGTAACTTACGTGTAACAGTTGTATTTGTCAAATCTGTTGGTAACTTACATGTAACAGTTGTATTTGTTCCATCTGTTGGTAACTTACGTGTAACAGTTGTATTTGTCAAATCTGTTGGTAACTTACATGTAACAGTTGTATTTTTTCCATCTGTTGGTAACTTACGTGTAACAGTTGTATTTGTCCCATCTGTTGGTAACTTACGTGTAACAGTTGTAATTGTCCCATCTGTTGGTAACTTACGTGTAACAGTTGTATTTGTCCCATCTGTTGGTAACTTATATGTAACAGTTGTATTTGTCCCATCTGTTGGTAACTTACGTGTAACAGTTGTATTTGTTCCATCTGTTGGTAACTTACGTGTAACAGTTGTATTTGTCCCATCTGTTGGTAACTTACGTGTAACAGTTGTATTTGTCCCATATGTTGGTAACTTACGTGTAACAGTTGTATTTGTCCCATCTGTTGGTAACTTACGTGTAACAGTTGTATTTGTTCCATCTGTTGGTAACTTACGTGTAACAGTTGTATTTGTCCCATCTGTTGGTAACTTACGTGTAACAGTTGTATTTGTCCCATCTGTTGGTAACTTATGTGTAACAGTTGTATTTGTTCCATCTGTTGGTAACTTACTTGTAACAGTTGTATTTGTTTCATCTGTTGGTAACTTACGTGTAACAGTTGTATTTGTCCCATCTGTTGGCAACATTGGACAGGGCACACTGAAGTTCTGCTGGGATCTTTGTCGTGACCATTTGATATTTTCTTTTGTCTCCTCGTTACACTGGACACCTGCAACACCAAACACGCCACACATCATTTCTTATTTTAACATACTACGTTTATGTGTAACATTGAGACGACTTAAAATAAATAAAGAAGCCATGTATTAATTTCTTTCTTTGGCTGAAATCGGATGCATGTGTCCTAAACGTGTAGAAGTCTATGCGTTTAGGGGCCTACCAAACCAATGTGCAACGTATACACGTTCTTGGCAAAGATCAAACATATCACAAAGAGTGATTAAAATTGGTCGTAAAGAACGAACGCAAAGAAGAAGAAAAACTTCTTTCTTTGATATGTTTAGAAAATGGTATAAAAACAAAGGACATACTTTATAGATTCGTGTTCCCCCATTTGGCTCAGTCACTATAAAAAAAAATGGCATACCACCTGCTGAGAGTTCCACACAAAGCACAACCTCTGTAGCTCTAGCAACCATCCTAAGAGAACACAATTCTTCAGTGAACAGTACTCTGTCAGGAATCGAATAAACGACTCTCTAAACTCAATGACACCAGCATTTTTTATCGCACAGTTTTGATGTTTACGTAGCTAACAGAAGGTGCTACCTTAATTGATACCATCAAATATAATGATCAATATTCTTTATCTTGATGAAGAAATCAACGCTCGTGTAGTGAGTGCGGCTACTACATTCAACCAACTATCAAAGCGAGCGTGGGACAACACAAACTTAACATTGCAGACCCAGATTCAAATATATCGATCCTGTGTAATTAGTTCTTTACTATATTGCTCAGAAACATGGGCAACCTACTCAAGGCACGAGAGGAGGGAGACTATATATATATGTCATCTTCGATGTCTCCGTAATATTATGGACATCAGGCGGTACGACAAGATAACCAACTCTGAAGTACTGCAATGTCAAAACTTGCCTTCCATCATATACATGCTCAGCAGTAGAAGACTAAGATGGCTAGGGCATGTGAGAAGAGTGGACAATTCTCACGTAATAAAACAAATGTTGTACTGTGAGCTTTCATAGGGAAAGAGACACCAATGCAGACCACTGCTTAGATATACGGGTGTCTGCAAGGCATTAATGAATGACTTTTCTATCGGTACCAGCAAATGGGATACACTAGCTGATGACAGAGTTGTGTGGAAATCAACAATGCGCATGCGTTTGAAAACATATTATAATCTTTGATATTTCAAACAGAAAAGTAAATTTGTAAAACATTTAAAAAAACAGTAGTAGACTAGTTCCGCCTCGAAACCAAAGGACCCGGAATAGACCGGAGTCTAAATGTCTGACAGGACAAAATAAAAGACCATTTGACGTTTCCCGAAGTCAAAAAAATTGAAGCAAGCTTGACTGTTGGTGTGGTATAATAATAACTACATCGCTAGAAGAATGAAATTTAAGTAAGTATTTGGCTGAAACAATCTTTGGAAAGATAGGAAAAATAATGTTGGAGTGCACTGAATTTTGCTACAATACAATATTGGTAAGCTTCAGGATGGATCGCTGGCTGAAATTGAAACGCAAATGTACTGATGATGCCAAGGATGGCGCGTCAAAGGAAACCTCTTCATGATTATTGAAATGTTAAATTGCAGACTTTGTTTACTTTAATAACAGACAGAAAATTAATTCCTGTCCATTTTCATATACATAAACTTTTGGAGTTCCGCGGCAGCAAAATTTATTTAGAACTGTTCGGGGTCTACGGTAATGCAAAGATTGGGAACCGCTGCTTTAGAATATTGAATAGCAGAACTAAACTGGACTATATGTAAATTAAGATTGTTGATAATATTGTCGATTGTGGATAGTGTATCCTGTTTCAGAAAAACAAATGGGTCTAGGGAAGCAACCTTAGTAAATAAAAAGCGTCGCAGAAATCCGATGTGATGACCTACTTGTAGACGCATAACTGGCACAATATTCAATCACTCTTAGGCTCAGATCACATACAAATTGCAAAGAGTTGTTTAACAAGTGATCGATGTGGAGCAGTCGAAAAAGAAGAAGAAGAAGGAATCCTTCAACAAACTATCTCAATATTTTTCATGGGATATTACAATAATATTTTTTTTAAATTGTTTGAGGATCATAAATAAAACTATCTCACATATTTCCTCCATACACAATCACAACTCTTAGTGTACATTATACATACCTATCAAAACACTGCAGAACTTGTCACATGACATCGCAGAATATAACAAATCAAAGCATTGTCCGGCTGGTAAGAAAACAAAACATCCTTATGTTTCATTAGTAAATTGTAATACGCAAAATAGTAAACTTACCAAAACTAGAACCATATGCAAATTGTAATACGCAAAATAGTAAACTTACCAAAACTAGAACCATATGCAAATTGTAATACGCAAAATAGTAAACTTACCAAAACTAGAACCATATGCAAATTGTAATACGCAAAATAGTAAACTTACCAAAACTAGAACCATATGCAAATTGTAATACGCAAAATAGTAAACTTACCAAAACTAGAACCATATGCAAATTGTAATACGCAAAATAGTAAACTTACTAAAACTAGAACCATATGCAAATTGTAATACGCAAAATAGTAAACTTACTAAAACTAGAACCATATGCAAATTGTAATACGCAAAATAGTAAACTTACCAAAACTAGAACCATATGCAAATTGTAATACGCAAAATAGTAAACTTACCAAAACTAGAACCATATGCAAATTGTAATACGCAACATAGTAAACTTACCAAAACTAGAACCATATGCAAATTGTAATACGCAAAATAGTAAACTTACCAAAACTAGAACCATATGCAAATTGTAATACGCAAAATAGTAAACTTACTAAAACTAGAACCATATGCAAATTGTTGATAGAATAGAAAAATAATTTGATAAACGTATTAAGAAAACAGTTATGTATCATCATCATCGGGTGCCGTGCCAGCTAGCGTATGCGATCATGGATCTTCACAAATCTCTGTCCCTGGTGTTTGCTATCATCTTGAACCCTACTTGAGTTGGAGTCCCCGCAGCACTAAGCATAGCACTACACGCCTGGAGCTGTTGGAGATGAGTCCTGGTCCCACTCCCTCCCCAAACTCCATTGTATAACAGGAAAAAAAGGAAAAATTCAGAATTCCTGGGGTTTGAAGAAGAAGAAGAAGCTATCATCTCAGATGTTGACGCTCTTCCATGCCTAGAAGTTAGGTTATCCAAAATGTTCTCTCCCTTTCTTCCCTGTCTCGTCTCCTTCGATTTTATCAGTTGTTGCAATGTGCTCTAAAACTTCCATTCTCATCACATGCCCAAAAATGATGACTGCCTCTTTCTTATATTGATGATAACCTTTCTCTGTGTTACAAATGTCATGATGTAAGCTGTGTGCATTGAATATAAAAACTAAAGACAACATACAACTGTATATACAATTATCACCATTTGTTCTTGCAGATTAAACAAAAAATACATAAAATATAAGATGTAAGTAAAACTTACTAAATATTCCGGACGGCCATCTCATTTTCATTGCACCCCGTGTTCCTGACCGGAATTCCACCCACTCGACGGCATTTCCACAATACATGAAATTACAGGAATTGCTAATTTTCTTGATCTATATGCAAAATAAAATGTAGCAATTACTAGTTTCATAATTTAAGGCGTACATCATTTTCAAATAGCTTGTCCCGAGCAAAATGTTACGAATCTGAGTTCGAAATTGCTCTCTCATAGGTCAGCTGCCTCACATCTGCAGTGGTAATGTTCAAACCTCGTTGTAATTATACTTGGATTCTGCGAAAGGAGTTAATTCTTATTTTTCATGTTTGTTGGCCTACACGCTCTAATATAACCAATAAAATGTTCCTCGACTTAAATAAGCTTTAATTCCCTACTTAACAAACAAACAAGAAACAAAGCATTAATATATGATCACGGATCTCCCCAAATATATGCCCCTAGTGTTTGCTATTATCTCAGATGCTGACGCTCTTCCATGCCATGAAGTCAGGCTGTCCAAAATATGCTCTTCCTGGAGAAGGAAAAGATGTAAAGGAACAATTCCTATCTTACAATTTGAAGGGTTTTGCGTCGGATTGGTGCCGAGCCATAGAAGAAAATAGTTATCTACAGATACGTCATTTACAACCTGAATTCATCTTCTCCGTGTTCCGGAACTTGACTTCCATGACAGCAGTCTTGGAAAACTCTCTGTTCTGTGCAGATTGACCAGTAATTCTTAGATCATCAATGACATCTTGCATCCATCGTCTTCTAGGTCTTCCTCTCATTCTTTTTCCAGGCACCATTTTCTCCAAAATTATCTTCTCTAGGCACTCATCTCGTTCAATGTGTCTGAAATATTTATGTTTTATATAATGTTATGCTCTTTAATAGTCAAGTCTCTTTAATATCAAGCTGTTGCAGAACACAAGCATTTGTTCTTTTCTCTGTCCATGATATTCTAAGTACTCTTCTGTAGCATTTGCATTCAAAGGCATTACTGATCTTATCCGCCGCTTTGTCAATGGTCCATGTCACACAACCATATGTTGCCAAGAGAAAAACGCAGGCTCTTAAACACTTGATTTTTTGTTCTTATGTCAGTTCTCTTCCATATGGTAGTTAGTTCTTTTAGTTTTTGCAAAGCAATGCTCAGCTTTCTTTTAATTTCTTTTATAGTATCCTCGTCATTTGTCAATGCCCCAAGGTATTCAAAGTTGTCGACTCTTTCGATCGCACCCATTAGGGATGTTTCATTGACTAACTAGTATAAGTGTTGATGAGAAGGTGTAGCCGTATGCTTCATTGGGAACGGAAAGAAAAAAGAGGTAGATTGCCTAAAAAAAAATAGTAATTTGAAAGAACTTCTCATTGAGTGGACAAACTCTTTTCTACCTCTTCTTCATCCATGACATAATTCCAGATATTCAAATGTGACAGGTCACCATCCAAAGCACTCTTGCTATCGAATACTGCATCCAGCCTTGAACTTTGACCCAAAACAAACTCTCCACGGAAGAAACCCTTGTGGGTTTGTGATAACACCTCCAGATGTAGGTAAACTGTTGATGTAAAGACTCCACCGACCAGCTGTAGGTGATCAAACAAAGGAAATTTATGTACAATTGATTGTATTATTGCAAGATACGAATTATTGTAGTTATACAACAAGGTCGATCAGGAAGGGACATCTCCGTGACGGATGCCTGGACGATTTTTATGGAGTTCCTGAGTTGCCCAAGCATCAACTACCTCCTCTCGACCTTGCTCATAGAATCCAGGTCTGGTATCGGTTTGGTTGCAGGAACTGCCGGTAGGGCATCACATGATGCCTGTCCATCTTAGGGAATCCACTCTGTATTTTCTATTTGGGTTTACTCCCATAGCCTTTGTCTCTCCCGAGGCTCCCACAAAGCAGTGGGGTTATTTTTCCTTAGCTGGGAGTCTGGATCTTGGATATCAGGGTCAATCCAACCATATCACAAGACTGGGGGCCAGACCACCACCGAGTTGTTTTGTTTGTAAGGTTTACAACCCCCTATCCCCACGCCTACACGAAAAAAAATCATAACCTATGGGGGTGTCCATCTCCTTAGGCGAGCAATTGCTGTTATATGTTATCAATTAAATGGAAGACTGCTGCAAAATCTATGTAGTAATGACGAAGCACGTAAAAACAAAGTACCGTAGGTGTACAAAGTACAAAAACAATATACGACGACGTTTCGACCAAAATGCCTTTATCAAGCAAAGAAAACAACTTCAGCGAAAACATTCAGACTTCTTGGGCAGCAGACAAGCAGACAAGACTTATAAATTAACACAATAAATCCCTCAGTTTTTTTTAAAAAGTCATCGAAATAGAGAGTTTTAACGTTTTGATCTTCTTGTTTACACCAAGAATTAATACTTCTGCTATTTCGACATATTTCTTTTGTTTTCACATGTTTAATGCGTTTAGTCCAATGTTGTTGTCTTTTGTATTTGTCTTGTACTTTCCGAGTATCTTGAGTGATATAATTATGCATCTTTTGGCATGATTCTTACGCTCCATCTATGCATACCTCTGCTACTAAATGTTCCATTCTAGGATACCATCTATGCAGTGTCGGCTCGTGATTATTTTTGTTGGTGGGGCCAGACAGAAATTTTTGAAAATATCATGATTTCGGTGAGGTTATAATTTAATGTATAAAATAATAAATACACGTTACACCTTATTTTTGATGGGGCCCGGCCCCACTGGTCCTTAATGACGAGCCGCCAATGCATCTATGCATACCTCTGCTACTAAATTTTCTTATTTTATATGGAAGACAGGATTGCAACTGTTGTTATTCACTAATTTATTCTCTGAATCGTAAGTATATTCAGGTGTAAAGGAGACTTATTAATTGGAACAATGAGGTTTAAGCTGATTGAAAAGTTACTACTACAGAAGCTAAATAAAGTACAGGAAATATTCTAGAGATATATGTTTCTACGAAAATCAAAGACTGTTTTCTTCAGAATAATTAGTTGTATTAAAGAGTGTATGTGCATTAGCAGAACACGGAGTTCATGGGAATAATTGAACACAATGAACTTAGATACTTTCAAACAAGAAAAAATGTAATGAAACTAGATTTTCTTTATAGAAAAAAATATGTATTTTATAGAATAATTATATAAATATATATAAGAAAACTGGAGAATAGAATATAATTAAAGAAAAAATAGATTTAAGAAAACTGGAGAATATATTTAGAGAATGGTAACATATAATGAAACTGGAGAATATATTTATAGAAAAATAACATATAATAAAACTAGAGAATATATTTATAGAATAATAACATATAAGGGAACTGGAGATTATATTTATAGAAAAATAACATATAAGGAAAAGTGAAATAATTCTTCAAAGTAGACTGAGATGTAATAAAAAAAGAGAAATACTAAAATGAATAATGGTATCTGTGTAAAATAAACAAAGCATTTAGATAAGAATAAAATGTAGTGAAATTAAAGAAGGGTTTTAATTAGAAATGAGACATAAGAAAACTACCAAAAATAGTATTAAAGAGCAATGGAATTTATGGCAACTGAAGAAGTTCAATCAGGAAGAATAAGAAAATATGGGAGAGTCTCAGACACTGGAACGAGTGCAAGATTTAGGAGTTGAGTTTGTACATGTCAGACAGTGTCGTCATCATGGTAGAGAGAGAAGGTACACTAATCAACTTCTCATGGGTACGGTGAACAAATGAACTTTATGATGGCTGCTGCAGAGGAGGACTTATCATGTATGGGAATTCCCAATGTGTCATGACACCGATCGAATTACTTAATTAATATAAGAAAATGAACACAAATATCTGAACATTTAGTTCTTACTGTTTGAACTCCAGGTCATTGCTATGTGATACCATGTGTCCTTGACCAGCTCAATATCAGTAAAGTGGGACTGCCCTGTGATCTCAAAATTCAAGGTAGGACCACTAGTCATACGTAGCAAGTTTGTTTGGTTGCCATGTTTATAAGATAGAATTGTGCCATTATGTTTCGGTTCTCTGACGTTGATCCAAAATGTAATGGTGAATTCCATCAGCTTAGGAAATGCTTTACCAAGCAGAAGAGCGTAACGTATTGGTTCACCAGATTTGAACTCGAATCTAGAATCAACTGCATAAGCTGAAAACAATCAAGAAAATATATGGAAAAAAAACTGAGTAACGAGTTGATGATAATTACATGTTAATAATTTGTTAACACATGAGTTACCAAAAACCGTTCTCTCTGTACTCTTGCCTGTCTTGTTTGCCCATGTGCAGAGTACTGCGTTATGATTTGTTCTTCTCTTCTTCTTTATCTAATTTGTTTTGCTTCAGAGGTTCACGGTAAGAAAGAAATGTTTAGGAAACGCTTTTGTGTGTGCTTCGTATATAGTGTCTTTCTTTGCCTCTTACTTCTGTGGTCCATCTTTTGTTTGGACAACTTTTCATCTTGTATCCAATGAATCTGAATAGTATTGTTCGTTAAACTCTTTGAATCGTACTGTCTGTTAATTGATCTCATTTTACGGCTGAACGATTTAATTAATTTTTTTGCCTTTGAAGATCAGACCAGCTGTTGTAGTCACTTTTTTGAATTATGTCTTCATTTCAAATTCATTGTTTCGTGACACTCCAAGCACTATGTCGTGATTATAGTTCGTTTCAAACATTTGTGAACACACTAACGTGATGGATGGACAACAACATTTGTGAACACACTAAGGTGATGGATGGACAGCATCCGGAGGTCATAAGACAATTACTTGGCTGTACACACCTGGACATGCTGAAGAGCAGAGTAACGAGCGTGTTGAATTTCTTCACACAATGCCCCAACTCAAGATGGCAGAAGTATGGACAGAGTCGAGGTCATCATTGCCGCGCTAGCTCATTTATTTGATATGCGCGAGTTTCAGACCGAGTGGTTGCCGGGACCTAAATTGAGGTGTAAAAAAATAGAACCACTATTACCTGCCACGCATGTCGTAAGAGGTGATGAAGTGGGGCTAGTTACCCCACACCGTAAAAACGCTAGATGGCTACATAACGGAGAGCGAACCGAGTAAACGCTGGCTGAAACCGGACATCGCCAAAGGATAAGCACCAGAGCTCCAAATGGTGCTGAAGATGTAAAGTAAAACACACCAATGCTAAGGCTGCATGAACCAGATTTCCACATGAATAGAATTTATGTGGAGATCTGGCACATCAGTATGGGCAGTGATCGCGCGCGAGAGAGACCATGGATCGATTGTGAGCATTAGGAGTCAAGTTTGGAAATGGACATTTGGACATTTCTGAATGACAGTTTGGACATGCCAGACAGTGGCGTATTCGTGGTAGAGAGAGAGAAGATATACTAATAAACTTCTCATGGATACGGTGTGCAAGTGAACTTTGGGATGGCTTTTGCAGCGAAGAACAGAGCACGCATGGGAATGTCAAATGTGCTATGACGTCGATGTAATAACTTAATATCTGAGAGAATCAGGATTTCATTATTCCACAGTGTTTATGATGTTTTTTTTCATTTTGAAACAACATCTTCTATAGTTTGCGCAACCTGCTGCCTTGCAGGTGCCTGGGTATAGTCAAAGACTAACTGAGAGCGAACCCAGTAAACGCTGGCTGAAACCGGACACGTCACCGAAGAATGTGACGTAAAATACATATATAAAAGGCTGTTTATATATCACAATAAGAATAATCAAAATTACCGTAAAAGAACCATCGAGAGAGAGAGAGTATCCTTTGCGTGAAAAAAGGTATTCTTTGATTTAGCATCACTGAATCTTGTTTTTGTGCTTTATACAGGGTGTTTAAGATTAAAGCAGCCCCATTGACAAATCGAAAGTTGCCAGATAATCTATCGCGTTATGTTTATGTACTATTTAAACCGGTTCTGACTAGCTAGTTTTACGTCACATTTGTTCATCGCCCCTTCCCGCACTACAATTACATACCGTCACATAACCTTGACCTATACTACGTCATAACTGAACCTTCTCATTTTCATACATATATGCCAGATTGACTCCATACACAGGCTGCTATTATCTTGAACACCCTGTAATACCAGTTTATATTTTGGTTAAAGATATTGTTGTTTATTTATCAGCTTCTCGGTGTGTAAGAATATCTGAATGTGAGAATGTGTTTCTAAGTTTGAGAGTGTTTCTGTGGGTGAGAGTGGGATTCTGGGTGTGAGAGAATGTTTCTAGGTTTGAGAAGAAAGTATTTCTAGGTGTGAGAGTGTGTTGTTAGATGTCGGAGTGTATTTCGAGGTGTGAGTGTGTGTTTCGGGGTGTGAGTGTGTGTTTCGGGGTGTGAGTGTGTGTTTCGGGGTGTGAGTGTGTGTTTCGGGGTGTATGAGCGTGTTTCGGGGTGTGAGAGCGTGTTTCGGGGTGTGAGTGTGTGTTTCTTTTTGTGAGAGAGGGTCTCTGGGTGGGAGCGTGTGTTTCTAGACCAGCAAGTGTATTCGTGAGAGAATGTTTCTAGGTGTCACAGTGTGTTTCTAGGTGGGAGAGAATGTTTCTAGGTGTGATAATGTATTTCTAGGTGTGGTGGGAGAGAATATTGATAGATTTAAGAGAGTGTTTCTAGATGCGAGAGTGTGTTGCTAGGTGTGTTTCTAGGTGTGAGAGTGTGTTTCTAGGTGTGAGAGTGTGTTTCTAGGTGTGAGAGTGTGTTTCTAGGTGTGAGAGTGTTTCTAGGTGTGAGAGTGTTTCTAGGTGTGAGAGTGTGTTTCTAGGTGTGAGAGTGTGTTTCTAGGTGTGAGAGTGTGTTTCTAGGTGTGAGAGTGTTTCTAGGTGTGAGAGTGTGTTTCTAGGTGTGAGAGTGTTTCTAGGTGTGAGAGTGTGTTTCTAGGTGTGAGAGTGTGTTTCTAGGTGTGAGAGAGTGTTTCTAGGTGTGAGAGTGTTTCTAGGTGTGAGAGTGTTTCTAGGTGTGAGAGTGTGTTTCTAGGTGTGAGAGAATAGTTTTAGTGTTGAGTGTTTCTCCATGTGACAATGGCATTATGTGTACACATATTACTTTCTGAATGGCAGCGTATGTTTGTGCATATATTGTAGTATATTTTTGAATTCAAACATGTGTTTCTTAGTGTGCTCGTGTATTCCCTCGGTATACACAAGTTTTTCCTACTGTTAGCACATATTTCTGCATGTAGATGTTACTAAAAAATACATTGTACTCACACATGCATGTGTGCGTGTTCCAATAAAATCCTGGACCACATTCACACCCATACCCTCCTGGGTGGTCCTTGCAAGTGGGATCTGTGTAGTAGCTTGGGCTGCAATGTACTGACCTATCGCTAAGCTGACCTGCACTGACAGAATGTTGAGCAGAAAGATAACAAGAGAGTCTTACAGTTAGATTACCAGCCTTTTCATTCAAATATAACAATATCTTCTTCTTCTTCTTCACCGAACGTTCCTTATCGACGAATTGTTAAACACTGTTTGAGACTTTTATGTGATCTGAGCCTAGAAGCAATTGCACTTTGTGCCAGTTATGCGCCTACAAGTAGACCAGCACATTCGATTTCTGTGATACTTTTTTGTTACTAGGGTAGCTTCCGCAAGAGCCTATCTCAATCGCCTCTTACGCCTTGTAGGTCACATTGTTACATTTCTTTGCTTCTGCTGCAGGCCTCGGCGTCACACCTGTGAAATAGCAATATCAATATAGCCATATTATTGCGCTGTGTTTATGTGAATAAGTAAAAGAATAAACAAGTTACGCAATCATCTCCCTCTCTCTCTCTCTCTTCCTCTCTAATGTGCCTTTCTAACCCTGGTTGAAGCATAGGCCAGTAACAAATTCACGCCAAATTAGACTTGTTCATGGTTGGTTGGGCTTTGTTGCTAAAGTTTTTTTTACCGGATGGGGTAGCTAGCCAAACCGTAACCGAATTGTATCTCCCGATACGCTTGTTAAGTCGCAGTTTTAATATTATTTGCTTCCATTGTATGACTCGGCAGGAGAAAAACCTAATATCATTATATTATATTACAGTATTATTATTAGCATATATATATATATATATATATATATATATATATATATATATATATATATATATATAAATAGTCAAAAAGGAAGAAAGACTTCACCATAACGAGATGTCCCATTATTGCTTCGTTCTTGTGGTAGAAAACATCACTAAAAATGCTCACCATTATGTCATGTGAACTCGTGAAACAAACAGAAGTCCCGACACAAACCAACAGCATGCATGCGCATTAAATGCATAAGGCAGCCGCCAGAGTGCCAACACCTCTTTATTCTGGGTATAACATTTGATAAAGGAATATACAGCGTAGTTTAGTACTGTCAAAAACAACCAGAGTAAAGACAATTCTTAACACAGACAAAGTCGAACAATTTGGCGTTACAAATGATGTTAACTAGGAAGCAGAAACTAGACCACAAACTTACCATTGTTAACATTGGTAGTCATGTACAACATCAGAAGTATATTAGGAATTGTATTTGTAATCCACGTCAGTTTATGTAAGGACATTCTGAATACCGAGTTCTGTTACATGCCAAGTCGAAGCAGCAATGTTCCTCACCTGAAGTATACAAATATATAACACATTTTGAGAACAATTAATGACACTTTCCTAATAAGAATATAGCTGAAACAATGTAGTAAAATAAATAACAAATTGAATGACAAAAATCGCAATATTTACTCTCTGTGGTCAGTGCGTGTCCACAAGTTTTTAGTCATTACCAACTTGTCAAACCTTATTAATAAAACGTCCAATCTAACTTATAGACAACTAACTCAACTCCTTAGTATCAGTTGTCTTAGTTAGCTATAACCCATAGGTGCTCTATGAATTTTAGATAATTAAAACCTGTTTATTCAGTCATGTGCAGATCTCTCACACACTAGATCTTTACGTTTAGGCAAATCATTTTAGCCTATCATTTTTTGTAGCAAAAGACAGTTTTCTTTGATTATGAGCTCGTTTTTGGATATTTCTATTATTTTTCTTCTCTTTTCATTGTAAGCTCTCCTTGTACTTTTTTCAAAGCAGATAACTGTTTTTCACGACCTTGTTTTAATTGTCCATGAATCACTCATATGCTGCCACTTGGAATATGTATGACTCACTCATATGCTACCACTTGGAATATGTATGCTCTTAGAATGTTTATCTTTGTTTTCTATCCGCCCATGTGATTCCGGGGCCCACAAGGGAAGCAAAGAATAGTACCACTGCGATCTACCACGCATGTCGTAAGAGACGACTGATGTAGGCCCTAGGGATGCTACCCTAGTAAATAAAAAGCAGCGCAGAAATCGGATGTGCTGACCTACTTGTTGGCGCATAACGTAGAAAACGTACAATCGCTCTTAGGCTCAGATCACATACAAATCACTCAGAGTGGTTGACAAGTGGTCGATATGGAGCGTTCGAAGAAGATGAAGTTTTCCTATCAGTTCCATTTCATTTTGTTTTTAGTTATTTCATTTTTTTATCAGGCATGTTTGTTTTTTATTTATGCATGTTGCTAGTTCCCTGTATATCTGATCAGGGTGTACATATACACTTCATGTATAACTTTGTTTCAAAACATTCCAATTTTAATTGATGTGTTTGTGTACCACAGGGAACATTCACGTCCTTACTACATGTTTAAGTTTTTTTTATTCTAGCTTTTGTTATGTACCCAACGTTATTTTTATACTTATTACCCTCTGAATTATCATTTTCCCTCTTATCTTGCCGATGCTTGCAACGGGAGCAAAGAATAGTAACATTGCGATCTACAAGGCATTCCGTAAGAGACGACTAAGGTAGGGGCCTAGGAAAGTTCATCATCATCATCAGAAAGTAGCCTGTCCCTTCCAGAACTTGGCTCCCATGACAAGAGTTCTGAAAAACTCACTGTTCTGTGCAAGTTGACCGGCGTTAGCAGCAGCTATTTTCAGATCGTCAATCACATCCTGAAACCCATCGTCTTATAGGTCTTTCTCTCATTCGTCTTCATAGGAATCTACCATAGTAAATAAAAAGCGTCGCAGAAATCGGATCAGGCCTACCTGTAGGCGTATAACTGGCACTGCGTACAGTAGCAGGCTCGTATCACATAGAAATCACAAAGCGTGGTTTAACAAGTGGTTGATATGGAGCGTACAAAGAAGAAGAAGAATTATCATGTCTAGTCTACTTCTGATTCCGTGTGTACCCTCTCAACGTGTTTTAATTACCGGTCTAATATATCCAAGATTGTGTAGAATTTGCAAAAATTGTTGTCTTTACAAGTATAACATTTGCCAAATTATCTGCTTCAGTAAATAAATCTAATGGGACGTGCCGAAGTGCATCTGGCACAGACAATCACTATATTTTTCTTTACTGCCTGTTGGCCAGAGGTTGTTACAAATTAATTAACACGAAATATATTTCTGTCAAGAGACTGATCATGTTGTTGGACTGTCAAGGAATTCGATTACGATCCAGTTTTAGTTAATGTATTGCTTAGTTTGTTGACCTCTTTGTTAATATCTTTTATTTGTTTTTATTCAATCATTATTTGTTTTTCGTTCGCTGCCTTCTTCTTCGTTGTAATTAACATCTATATCTCTAGTGGGGTGGCGTCTGTGGCTTAGGGGATAGTAACTCGGTCTATTAACCCTGACGTTCTGAGTTTGAATCACACTGCGGACAGTTTGTTTGCAAATTGTTTCGCGTGTATTTTTACAAAAGGACGATGGCACCACTCGTTCAGAAAGCAATGGCAAACTACTGGATGTATTAATGCCTAGATAAAACACAAGCAACGTTAAAAAGCTGGGGTTGATTCACAAAGTCCTGTAAAGGATATGCATTGAACTTTTATATCTTTAGTGTAGTGATATATTATGAAACATAAGATTTAACTTAGCGGTAGTGATCTCGATCATAAACCAAGTGTTCCTGGTTCAAAATTCTCGGCGGACAGTTTGGAAGCACATTTGTTTCGTTGGATTAATACGAACAGTAAAAACACAACGTTAAGAAAGCAATGACAAACTACTGAACTCATAAGTGGTGCCTATAAAATCAACGACTTGTTTACTTTGGTTGATAGCGATATCATGTAAAGGATATGATACGATTTTCATTACTTGTTGTGAAACATTCATATCAAAGCACATGTCATCTTTACATTTATAGTCAGGTATAAGAAAATCTCAATATTGACTGTCACTTATCACAGTGGTACAATCTAACAATATATAATATGTTCATCTCATTCTCTATTATATATTTCTTGCTATTGTCTAGTCTTCAATATATGCATTCATTTCTATTTTATAATATTTTGTTGTTTAACGCCGAAAGACTTCCATGTATCGAGTTTTATCCCTTGTGGCTAATTTACCTCTCTGCAGAAATAACACGCTACCTGTCAAGAGTATTGCACAAAACACGAGCTCCGTAGCTTTGGCCAAATTTATATGAGTCTCTGAAACAAAATGTATCGTGTACAGAACGGCGCGGTCCGGATTCGAAAAGGATTCCACTTGGTTCAAACTCCGCGGTAGGCAGTTTGGAAGCTAATTTTTTACGCGTGGAATTTCATGAACTGTGAAACACAGAACTCACCGTTCAGAAAGCAATGACACACCACTGAACGTATAAGTTGTGCCTAGAAAATCAGCTACTCATTTACTGTTGTTGATGGCTAAGTCATGTAAAGGATATGCCACGATTTTCATTTAGTTTATTTTAGTTGTCGGATCATCATCAGTGCACATCGAAGCTATTAGTCTATACGTGTTCTAATTACCTCCTCAGTTTGTTTCTCAGCGTTTGGCGTCGAACGAACAGCTTTTGTATATTGTTACATCCGTGTATTGCTGGGGCCCACAATTAGAGCAAAGAATAGTAACACTGCGAGCTACTAGCATGTTGTAAGAGGCGACTGAGGTATGGGCCTAGTAAAGACACCCTAGTAAATAAAAAAGCATTGCATAAATCGGATGTGCTGGCCTACTTGTAGGCGAATAACTGGCATAACGTACAATCGCTCATAGGCTCAGATCACATACAAATCACAAAGAGTGGTTTAACAAGTGATCGATACGAAGCATTCGAAGAAGAAGAAGAAGTATAT
This sequence comes from Arion vulgaris, assembly GCA_020796225.1. Taxonomy (NCBI): domain Eukaryota; kingdom Metazoa; phylum Mollusca; class Gastropoda; order Stylommatophora; family Arionidae; genus Arion; species Arion vulgaris. Next base: position 30,912,710 of record CM036767.1, read on the forward strand.
TGTTAAACAATGAACTACTGAACTACTGAACTACTGAACTACTGAATCATCGGCGTATCACAATCACATGCTTACAAATCAAAGCCATAAAAAAGAAATCAACAACAAACTGCTGGCTACTTTTTGTATCGTTAACTCATACAACAAAAGTATTTGTTTCTGAGTGCGATTTTAAGTGCTTTGCTTACTTCACCATTTCAAAAATTCGATAAAAGCAATAGCTAAAAAACCCGATATTGCCCCCTTTTCACACTTAAAAGAAATACCACTAATGCACGTAATTACCACATCAGGAGATGAACGATTTATTTATGTAAATTTTCCTCCAGACTATATTTAATCGACATGTACAATCACAGTTGTTCGCTTAGTGTATGGATTCTGTTGACATTTAGAATGTAACATTATAAGAGTATTGTTGATTGCTTAATTATATTCTAGTCTAGCCACTTGTTTTGATGAATTGAATGAACAAATCAGTGACCTGAAACAAAGGTACAGTCGTCTTTTTCAGAATATGTGGTTGGAAAGCCTGTCACTACACATTTATAAACTGAAGTATGTGGGAGACAAGCAGACCATTTACATATCTGGATACTTTTCTAGAGATCATCCCTGAGCTCAGTATAGGTGAGATCGAGTTCCTAGTCCTATCAGAGACGCACGATAACACGTAAGTCATGTGTTCAATTTGAGCACAATGAAGAACTTTAAAGTGTAGAGAGCTATGACTACCTGGAAGCAATATTCAACAATAACTGCGATTGCTCCAAAGAAATCTCAAGAAAATTGGCAATAGCAATCAAGAAGTTAAACACAATGAAGAGCATATGGAAAAACACCAGCAAAATATTAAATTTAAAAATACTGAGACCATGAATTTTTCCAGTGGTTACTTATGGTTGTGAATCATGGACCATTGCACAAACAACAAGAACACAAATCTAGTCCTTCGAAACGAAATGCTACAGTAAGATCCTACGAATACCATGGACAGAAAAAAGAATGAACGCCGATGTCCTGAAAGAATTGAATGTTAAAGACAATTGGCTGAAAAATATTATTCTATACAAAAAAATAGGTACTTTGGTCACATCAAGCGTCACGCGGAGAGAACAATATTGAAACTCAGAGTCCCATTACGCAGAGGCAGAGACAAACCAAGAAGAAGATGGCTACAAGATATTAAAGAAACCATGAATATGAGTATCGGCGAAGTGGGTAAACTGGCTGGAGACAGAGTGAATTTCAGATGCGCTGCAAAGAGAGCAACGTCCTATAAAGGACAAACACCTTGATAATGAAAAAAACTCTTGGCAGTTCAAAATCGAGAAGAGCAGGAATTGATAATCTCTGCACTATCCATTGACTGTTATTCCTCACAGATATTTTATATCTATCTTGTGGAACGTCTCCTTTCTGAAAACTTGAGAGGAATTAACAGGAAGGGTCCTGTTCTGGAACCCGCAGATATAGCGAAAGAAGAAGATGTCCCAAGGTATTCCACGTTGTCGACTCTTTCTATTTTGTGGCCGTTGACACATATACAGGGTGTTCAACTTAAAAGCAGCCTATGAATGGAGCTAATCTGGCATATATGTATGGAAATGAGAAGGTTCAGTTCTGACGTAGTATAGGTCAAGGTTGTGTGATGGTGTGTAATTGTAGTAATTGTAGTGCGGGAAGGGGCGATGAACAAATGTGACGTAGAACGAGCTAGTCAGAACCGGTTTAAATAATACATAAACACAACGCGATAGGTTATCTGGCAACTTTCAATTTGTCAATGGGGCTGCAATTATCTTGAATACCCTGTATTAGCCATCAATTCTGTTTTATCAGTTGTAAATATCTTCCTGTTCCTTGTACTGAAATAAAGGTTTTGACCGTCCATGGTTATTTTAAAGTGACCCTATCAAGTTCTCTGTGCTATTTCGTAATATAGATGTAGTTATAGAATACCGTTAATTAAATATTGTCTTGTATAAATGTCACTTGTTTCTAATTCTTGAATATCTTTAATAACATATATTGTAATATGAATATAATTTGACAACATAATCCAGAATACCGTACCATTTAATATCATTAGAATATGTTGACATATTACACAGAAGCAACATGTTAATATGAAACTTGTGTCTGAAATGAAACAATAAACACAAATAGCATATCAACCTCTACGATGAACATTTCAAGAATCCCACATGACAACATCACGTTCTGCTGTGCAAATTCAACTGACAAACAGGTCAAAGGAGAATATTTTTACCTGTTATTTTTGTTTTTCAATTTGTATTTGTATTCTAAATGGAGAATGTTATGGAGAAATTCTGTCAACTTGTTGTCAGTATTGTCTGCTGAAGGATTTGCACATGCTGGTATGGAATGAAAGATTACTGACCGAAGTAATTAATCAAACATGTCTCATTATAACGTTTCTGAGATCGATAAGCTGGACTGTATGACTTCATCTGGCTTGACGCCAATACCTCATGTTCATTTCTGTCAAACTTGTCATTAAGTGTTATTTAGCTGTGGTATATATAGCACGGCAAATGTAGACACAAACATAAATTATTTTCTAATTGTTTCTGTAAAGCCTTGATTAATAATAATAATAATTCCTCTCATCGTTATACGTTATATAGAGTCTGCAAGCAATTTTTTCATACCGCTCTGTCATGGACAACTCGCTCAATCTCCTCCATGGAAATGAGAACGATATTTCTTGCCTCTCTCAGCAAAGTTCGTTTCATGGTCTCCTTAAATTGTCCTCTCTTTCTTGAACCGTTTGCCTCTCACTTCAATGCCTGCTTTGATATTCTTTGATCATTTCTCCTAAAGGTGTGTCCAACATATCTCAATACTTTATTGTAGCATCAAGCAATTTTCTCATACTTTATTGTAGCATTAAGCAATTTTCTCATATTTTATTGTATCATCAGGCAATTTTCTCATACTTTATTGTAGCATCAGACAATTTTCTCATACTTTATTGTAGCATCAGACAATTTTCTCATACTTTATTGTAGCATCAGGCAATTTTCTCATACTTTATTGTAGCATCAGACAATTTTCTCATACTTTATTGTAGCATCAGACAATTTTCTCATACTTTATTGTAGCATCAGACAATTTTCTCATACTTTATTGTAGCATCAGACAATTTTCTCATACTTTATTGAAGCATCAGGCAATTTTCTCATACTTTATTGTAGCATCAGACAATTTTCTCATACTTTATTGTAGCATCAGACAATTTTCTCATACTTTATTGAAGCATCAGGCAATTTTCTCATACTTTATTGTAGCATCAGGCAATTTTCTTTCATTTTTGATCTCTTTCTGAATAGATCTATTTGTTTTCTTCTCTGTCCATGATACGAATATATGGAAGTTTCTTCTGTTAAACTTTCATTCAATATTACATATTTTGTACTACTGGTTTGTTAAATGTCCATGCTTTACACCCATAGCTGCCACTATGTTATTGACACCTTACTGATATTAATTCTAACTTAAGCAGCGTCCATGTTTCGCTTCATAAAGCTTCCCTTGTGTTAGTCTAACCACAATCAATAAAATTAACAATTCTATCAGATCTCGGTACATTGTATCATGAATGTAATTGAACACGCTCTGTGGAGAAGTTAGTGGTAGGGAAATGTAAGGGAATAGAAAATACTGGTACACACTATACGAGTATTTCCGCAAATAGGCGCAAATGTATCATTTGTACCACAGTATACACGAACCAGAGAAAAGAGCATTTTATTGTAGTGATACCTTCCTACCATATATGTTAACACACGCACATTGTACCGAAGAAGTAGCGATTTGAAAAGAAAGTCTGACAGGAGCTCCCCCATTGCCGGTCCCAAGTCTGGGCGTGAAAGAGGGATGGTATTATGACATGGCAGCTAACTTTAACTGTAATGTAAGTTATTTAAAAACAATAATACAACTAAGTCTATATTTCTTGTTTATTTCATAACTCTATTGCAAGTATCAACTTTGGGCCCCATGTAGGCGTTGGGATGATACGCCTTTGCATGAGACTTGCCATCAAATGTCATATTGGTGCGTTTACTGTAAAAACTAAAATCTCGTTTCAGATTCACTAAATATGCCGCCAACATCAAAGGAAACCGTTATATTACAAAATCCAGGTTTCATATAGCAATTTCTTCTATCAGACATTTGCGTCGGTATAATTCTAAGATTGGGTGAAAATTTCGCTACTGTAGAATTAAAGGTTTCACTGCAATTCGCATTGGATTGTGGGAATGAGTTGTAGAACGACCTATCATTTTCCCGACAACTAATGAGAAAGAGAGGTTTAGAACACAGAGTGACAACCGATAACATAAATGATAAGTAAGTGTAAAATGTTGAACACGGAAATGCTTAGTTATAGACAAACTTGACAATCGTACTGTAAAATTTCGACAAGTATACCAGATCAACATCGCGGTAATTATAGTAATAACATATAATAACAATCTTACAGAACTAAAGGTTTGGGTGGGCAAAAATACTTTTGGAACGTCGTCACTGTTACCTATATAAAAATGCAAAATCAAGAATTTATGTCAAGTGGATGATTTTATATCGGTCGGTAAAGATGATCACGAATTTTGGAACGAACTATAGTTAATCCGGTGTTAGGTCTGTATTTGTCATTGACCGTCGGCCCACGATGGGTGATGTGATGAACATCCCGTCGACCGCCTTTACGTCCCAGTGCTTTTCCTGGTACTCATTTGAGGCTGGGTCGAGAGTAAGCCGTTAGGGTTGAAAAAATATTCCACGCCCCCTCTATCATTGAACCCGGACAAATAGCATATGAAGCTAGTGCACTAACAACTACGCTACTGCGGCTCTCAAAATAAATAGTAGACAAGTCAAGGACGTCAGATAGAAATATAAAAAAAATAAGGACATCACGTTTTTTTTGACATAATATCAACTTTGGAACTTAAAGTCAGTACTAAGAGCAGACGCTTGTTAAGATTCATGATCACCTACGCCAGCCAGCATGAGACATGATGAAGATGATCTGTTAAGATTTCTCAATAATTTATACGGATTTCAGGTCTTACATTTCGCAACAAATTTTGCAATGTTTACTGTCCATGTTCCTTACTTAAGCAACAAATTTTGCAATGTTTACTGTCCATGTTCCTTACTTAAGCAACAAATTTTGCAATGTTTACTGTCCATGTTCCTTACTTAAATTTTGCAATGTTTACTGTCCATGTTCCTTACTTAAGCAACAAGGACATCTGAAACCCTCACAGCAAACATTTACGAAAACGAAATAATCTCTCTCTCTATCTCTCTCTCTCTGGCGATCTCTCTATCTCTCTAACTATATATCTATATATATCTCCCTCCCTCCCTCTCTCTCTGTCTATCTATCTATATATCTCCCCCCCTCTCTCTCTAGCGCTCTCTCTCTCTATCTATATATCTATATATCTAATCTCTCTCTCTATCTATATATCTATATACACCCCTTCTCTCTCTCTATCTATATATCTAATCTCTCTATCTATATATCTATATACACCCCTTCTCTCTCTATCTATATATCTATATATCTAATCTCTCTCTCTCTCTCTGTCTCTCTCTCTTCGATTCGGGGTTACGAATGTCCCATGTATAATTAATATCTGCATTAACTATTATCACAAAGTGTATTTGTTTTCATTCGTTCATTAACTAATTAATTTGTTCTTACTAGAGCTTTAATTTATGCACTGCTGATATATTTATTGTGTGTCCCGAAACGATTAGTTCCTAGTTCAGTTTTTACCTTTTGTAACCCTTGTAATCATCATTCCCTTGTAACCCTTGTAATCATCATTCCCTTGTGTTGCATGTGCGTTAATTTCTTGAAATGAACGGAGTGCTAAAAAATCACGCAGAGCTAATAGAACGTAATGCGCTTTATTTGTCGCTACATCGCAATTTTGTGTCTGTTTTAATGACAGTTATAGGCGGCAACATGATGAAAATGTCTGCAGTTTCAGCATATATTCTGTGTCTGTAACAAGTTAGATAGTATTTTGACTAAATACTTATCAAATTGTTTAGCCTGAGCAGTCTGAACTAGTCTGGAGCTGTACTATACAGTTTTCAAGTCGACCTATTTACTATAAAAGTGTTTCGGACTGAATTTGACAAACTGTAAAATATGATAGACCGTGGAATAAATTTCACACTATTTAGTCAGTTCCAGTGGCGGCTCGTGATAATTGTTGTTGGTGGGGCCAGACAAAAATTTTAGAAAAAATCGTGGTTTTGGGTTAGGTTATATTGTAATTTATAAAATAATAAATACAAGTTATACATTATGTTTGGTGGGCCCGGCCCCACTGGCCCCTAATGACGAGCCGCCACTGGTCAGTTTAAGATTCATCATCAAATAGCTTTTCCTGAGCAGACCGTTGCCACTCTAAAAGTCCGTCGGAATTTATCTCTCGCTCAAAGGCCAGCTGTTCCGCCTCTGCAGCCGTTATGCTTAAATCATCAGTTACATCCTGAATCCAATTTCTAGCGGTCTTCCGCTTAACTTCTTTGCTTGAATGCCTTTTTACAGAATGACTTTTTTCATCTCTTCGTGTCTTTTTATATGTTCAAAATACTTCAAGTTTCTCATTCTTATTTGAAGCATCGTCCAGTTATCTTTAACTTTGAGTTCTTTGATTATAAATCTATTTATCTTCTATGTCCATTGTATTTGGATAACTCTTCTCTAACACTTGCATTCAGATTCACATATCTTATCTCAGATGCATATAGATTCACATATCTTATCTCAGATTCACATATCTTATCTCAGATTCACATAGATTCACATACCTAGAGTGATTGATCGATTGATTGCTTGATAGGATCATCATTATTACACTTCGGGAAGTCACCATGAGCTCTTCGATCTCTTTCTTAGACAGGAAGATCTTAGCGGTAGTGCACAAACTGCGTAACTTCAGCGTGGTTCCCCGATGTCATTTAGAAAATGGTGACACTATTTTGTAAGTAGTTTATTTTTTAATCTTTCTAGTGAAATTTTCTCGGTCATTGGCTTTCCAGTCTGCTCTTCTTAACTGCCAAGAGTACTTTTACTTGCTCATTTTGAACACAAGACCTACGTTTTATCGTCCGTCTCCGACAGGGACTCGATCTCACCTACACTGAGATCAGGATCTCTGGACAAATATATTGATGGCTCCACTATAGAGCGAATCGAGTACTTTTAGAACGACAGGGCAGCAGATATCCTCTACACCATTGAGATCTCTAAGTTATTAAATGTGGTAGTTACTGCTTTAGGATTTTTAATTTTTTTCCGATCCAGAAGCACTTGAGTTTTTCAGCTCTTCGGCTTGGTGCCATGGACATCGTAACCCTTCGGTTCGGTGCCACGAACACCGTAAATCTGGGGAATCTGTGACTTTTCTGCCATCCCGCGGAATTGAACCCGCACACACAGAGGGATAGTCACCCGTAGTCCAACGCGCTACGAACACGCTGGGCAGACGGGCATTGCTTTAGGATACGTCTAACGTCAAGTTGCCGAACAATCCAGAAATCACAACATATATATTTTATTCATCAATATTTATTTACAACTTAGTTATAATTGCAACATACTTGTTAGATAATCGTTTTATTGAGTGGCAATAGACACTCTACAACACTGAGATAGATTTGAAGTTCCCTAGATATTTCAATTCATGAAAACTGATAGCACGAATACATGAGAAATATGTTTATCAAGGGAAATGGCTGCATCTTATTCTGTTCAAATTGAGCTATTTCTAGACTTCCGAAGCCATATAAGTGAATAATGGAGGAGACAGATTTCTGCTGAAAGTAAGAAATTACCCAGAAAGCTTTGCATTGTAACATTGTTAACAGTAGACACATCTCAGAAGGACAGTAACAAGATGGAAAGATAATTTCGTTATTCAGTTGAATATTTCGTAACATCAATTTCATATTTGTTTACTTTTTTGTCGAAATACATAACAAATAAATTACTGCAGTTTTACAAAATACAAAAACAATAACAATACACAGCACCGTTTCGACCAAAAGGCCTTTATCATGCATAGTGTGTTGGACGACGGGTGACAAGCTCCATGTGAGTGCGGGTTCAATTTCTCGGGCTGGCATAAAGCCACAGTTTCTCCAGATTTACGATGTTCGTAGCATCGAACAGAAGGGTTACGATGTCCATGGCACCGAGCCGAAGAGCTGAAAGTTCAAGTGCTTCTGGATCGCACACAAAAAAAAAAAAATCAAACACAGGATACAACAAAAATGACCAATTTCACTTCTTTCACAGCACACTACAAATAGACTACGACAATTAATTCATAACAAATTTCACTTCTTTCACAGCACACTACAAATAGACTACGACAATTAATTTATAACGGCCCTAACATGAAAATCTGTGACTAAAAACAAATCACGAAATAAATTTAAAAAAACTAGAAGTGAAAAAAAGAAAATAAACAATAAAAATCAAATACATAGATACATTTAACATAAACATATATAGGATACAGAGCATGAGAATAGAAAGTACTAAGAAGCATAGGAATGTAGTACGTTGAGTCCATGAGGTCCAAGGTATATAATGAATACTACAAAGATCGCAACGATTCTCTAGAACATATCTTCACTTCTGTTGTATCCTTTGTTTGTTAAAGAACTAATGGTCGAAACGTTGATGTGTATTGTATTTGTTTTTGTATTTTGTAAAACTAAAGAACTTTATTTTTACGTGTTTCGCCATTGCTAAATAGTTTTACTGGCAGTCTTCTCTTATATTGATTTTACTTTTTTGTCAAACCTTTACTTCAGTTTCAGTTTTGAATATCTTCATTGCACCCCGGACGTGTCCATAGGTGCTCCGATCTCCTTCGCAATATCTCCAACAGCGTCCAGCGACTAACCGTACCAGTTCTATTTTGATTGATGAGCCAACTCGTATACCTGTTGTACCGTTCTTTTCTTGCCACACCAATCTTCAAACCCAGTTCTTGCAATCTAGTAGTTGACGTGGTTCATATTTTTCTATATCTTTCTCTAAGTGGAAGTCACTGAAATATTGGTTAGAATTGACGTCACTACAAATAGTGTACTGTTTATTTCAGCATTTTGACAGTGACGTCATTAGTGCTGTTACACGATCTAATAATAATAATGATGATAATATTAACAATAATAATGACAGGCAATACAATTATTTTCCCATTATTTAGAGGTCGGAGGTTGTTATGTTAGAGGAAATATCGGCACTCATAACTGGCAATTTTTCTCGATCTCTTTTTGAGTGTGGGAGAAATCCTGCCCAGTGGTGGCTCGTTGTACAGGCACTGCGAAACTGCAGAACACCGTATTTTTACTCGATATTAGCGACAAAATTCAATATCATGAGTCTGAATTGTACATTATATAATCCTCGTTTAATGTCCAGTAGCTATTCCCTAGTTCATGAAACAATTAAACAAATAATTATTGTATGAAACTGTGCGCTTCACAGTTCCAGCAACGCAGTATTAGGCTGTGTGGACTAGAATAAATTATATGTGTGTTACAATAGTAAACAATGTCTGCAATTTAACATTTTAATGCACAGCAAAGAAAACATTAGATCTATAATTAGCCTTACAATTTATTTTTCTGTTTGAAATGTCAAAGATCATAATATTTCTCTGACCCCATGAGGACCCCTTGTGAGAACCCCACGAATGCCCAGGGGTACGTGGACCCCAGTTTGGGAAACGCTGGTTTAAAGGATTGCCTTCATTGCATCGGATTTTCCCATATGTTTCCGTCCAACTCGGCAGAAATAGCACAAGAGTTTTGCACAAAGCACAAACTTCCTGCAACTTCTTCTTCTGCGATCAACTTTTGCTACGCGACTACTTTGGTATGTGTCATAAACAGGGTGGTGCGCTTGAGGTCTTCATCGGTCCCCCATAGATTGTTTTGTAGGGTTGTTTCTGTTGGCCAGATCTCCATTCTCAGACTGCTCAGGTTGGGGCAGTCTTGCAGGATCTGCTATGGAGACTGCTTTGGGGATCCACAGGTGCAGGAAGCCGAGTCCCAGCGACACATTCTGTGGAGGTGTGCTCTGAGACTGCAGTGTCCCGTTCTAAGTCTGAAGATTGTGGTCTGTGCTTTTCTGTTTAGTGTATTTATACTGTCATGTTCTGGGTTCTATCCTCCGTTTGTTTTTCTCCACATGATTTTTCTGGATTGTTTCAGTAGAGTCTTTGCTTCTGTAAAGCTTTGTGTTGGGTGGTGTTGTGTTAGACTCCCTTCAGCCAGTGCGAGGTGTCAGCCTTTTCATTTCCTGGCATGCTACAGTGTGCTGGTATCAACTGGAAGACTAGTTCATATTTTTTTGACAGCTGACAGATTTTTTGCCGAATGAGATATTTCCTGCAACACTTCTAGGATTCTCCGAATTCTACGGATGAACAAACCACACATGTTACTCGGTCTAGATTCGAACCTTCAACCTTTAAAATGTCAGATAAAAGTCTTAACCATTTCTCTATAGAGACCCTCGATAATGAATATGTCATGTACAATTCTGATGTGTTGGCGGTAACCCAAAATATAGCAGGTTTCTTGGTCTTCTTCTTCTGCGTTCGATCTCTAACAATTCAGTCATGGTCATGGCAGCTGGTAGGGCGCATCAGACTGGTATTTACGTGAAGGCATGATTTTTTTATATTAGTGTCTACCGCCATACAGGCGTCCCTTTTCCGACTTCCAAGGTAGGAGATTTCCTTTAAACCATCAGACACAACGACGTACTTACGCTTGCGTTGATAAACTAAAAAAATAAACAAAGGATAATGATATATACGTGGTTATAAAGAGCATTTTCTACAGTAGAGTTCAGCTTCAATGTAACCGAGGTGGAACACTGATATGTTCACCCATTTAAATATATTGGAACGCAGTGGCGACTCGTGATAACTTTTGTATGTGGGCCAGACACATATTTTCTGAAAAATCATGGTTTTGCATTGGGTTACATTTTAGTACTTAGACTATTATTTGTCTATTGCGGTATGCTATCCCCCCTTTACTAGAATATGTAGATACCAACTCACCAGCTTGTCTAAATGTACATTGTCGTACACAGATGTATGATGATGGAAAGACCGATTACATTAAACTGTTCTATGATGGTTAGTAAATTTTTGTATAGTTTGTTAAAAATATAATTATATTTTTACGCAACCGGACTATTGTTTATCCCCCTAAAACCAAATGACTGTGTACTCTCTTGGACGAGTAAGCATTTTCAACTGGATGAATAAAAATCACATATTTATCTGTGCTAAATACTCAGCCACATGAGAAATAAAAGGTCGCTATGTTAACGGACGGTCGCATTAGACCAAATTTCTACTGGACTTTAAAAAATAGTGCGCTGGAAAAGCGTGAAGTATATTAATTAGATAGGAACGATGCTGCATTTCAGACTGTATATGATATTTCAGCGTAACATATTCAACTTTCAAAACTACTAAGTATCACATTAAAAGTAATAATTATGAAACAGTAATATATACCCAAATAAATACACGTTGAACATTACTTTTTGTGAGTCCCGGAACCAATGACCCTTAGTGACGATCCGCCACTGTTGGAACTATAATAAAATTAGATGGTAGATGAAGATCATAAATACATTAAAAAATATCAAGCAAGGCGTAACCAGCGTTGAAAAAAATGGATATTATTATATGCAACAAAAAACTGGGTATTGAATTCAGAAAGATCATTCTTCAGTGTTTCATAGTATCAATACTGACTCAGAGAAACAAGTTTGTGGCATTATATCAAGAGAAATGTAAGGGAGGGTGGGGGTGGCGGTACATGTGAGGGGGTGTCTCTATGCGCGCCTCTAGCTCTAAATGTACACGGTGCATCCTCTGCGTGGAGCGAACAATATATTTTTCCATGATCTCATTGTAAAAGTGATTGAATTCTTGTTGCTATCGGAAACGGACGATAATACGTGATTCGCATGTTTAAGTTGAGTACGAAAAAGAAACGTTGTAGCTGAAAATCGATAAAAGTAGGCTGCAAAGCGGCTGCCCGAGGAAAAGCTAGTTATAAGTGATTAAAATAAAATTCCTACATAAACATTGCGCCATCTTAAAAATTATCTGAGATACCATCGACGGTGCTACGGAGTTCGCACAGTGCCGCTGAGATATCCATTTTTAGAGTTAGGAGACGGCCGTATGTTACCGGTGCTCACAAGGGGAGCAACGAATAGTACCACTGTGACCTACAAGGCATGTCGTAAGATGCGACTGAGGTAGGAGCCTAGGGAAGCTACCAGAGTAAATAAAAAACGTCACAGAAATCGGATGCGCTGGCGCAAAATGCATAACGTACAATCGCTCTTGGGCTCGGATCACATACAAAAAAAACCAGTGGTTAACAAGTGGTCGATATGCAGCGTTCGAAGAAGAAGATCGGAGTCCCTTCATCGAAGTGCAATTATGATGATCGTATAAGTAATTCAATAAAAGTAGAAAACAAAATCTCTAGATGTCATAAAAATGAAGTTTTACAGAAGAATAATGTGATTCCCAGTGTTTACGAAAACCACTAAGATTGATGTACTGTAAGAGATAAGGACACAGAGAAAAGATATTAGCGACATATTAAATAGGTTATGACAATTTTGATAGATATTTCACTAGCAAAAGGAAATAGAACTGTCCTCATAACAAGCGGAAAATCAATGGGAACTAGACAGTGTCCCGAGAGAAGGACTTATCAGTTATATGAGACCTATCATTAAAGCACTCCGGACATGTCCGTATGTCCTCCAATCTTCGTCTCAAAAAATTCATCAGCGTTCAGCGGCCCAACACACAAGTTCAATGTTGATTAATCAATCTTTTTGAATATTTGCTATGTCGTTCTTTTAGGACTGTACCCATATTGACAACCAACCATCTCTCTTAATCTGGCCAGCGAGTGGGATTCACAACACTGAAACCTTTTTTTCAGAAGGACTCTCTCAATGCGTTAATAATGTCATTTCTGTTTACTTCATTTCCCAATAGAATAAAAGTCCGGATTTGCCAACTTCATGACACGGAAAAATGTCAACATCCAAACTGATATTAAGAAACAAAGAATGAAATGGTTCGGTCACTTAATTAGAATGAAACCAAACTGCACTGTATCACGTGGTCTACTACAACATAATATCAGGAAAGAAGATGAGAGGTAGACCATGAGAACGATACTCGTACTAATACTGTACTCTTTAAACGATACTCGTACTAATACTGTACTCTTTAAACGATACTCGTACTAATACTGTACTCTTTAAACGATACTCGTACTAATACTGTACTCTTTAAACGATACTCGTACTAATACTGTACTCTTTAAACGATACTCGTACTAATACTGTACTCTTTAAACGATACTCGTACTAATACTGTACTCTTTAAACGATACTCGTACTAATACTGTACTCTTTAAACGATACTCGTACTAATACTGTACTCTTTAAACGATACTCGTACTAATACTGTACTCTTTAAAAAAGTGTGGAGATCCGTTATCGACTACTCCTTGACCTTGACGAAATGAGAAGATGATGCAAAATCGAACGCAAAAAGTTCTCGCTCTCTTGTTTATTAAGCGGTATACTTACTTTAACTTTTACAATACGGCAAGCTTTCTTAAAAACAGTTGGGATAGTATCGATCCTCAAACACGTTATTTCATCTGCCAAAAATGGCTTTTTTAAAAAATTCCTAAAATTCATTTAAGAATATTTGTGCATGATTCCTTGTAAAATACTGCAGACAAGGTTATATTCAACTTCTGGGTTTTCTGTTTCCAAGTGGTTGAACGATAGTCTTTCTAATGTCGTGGATTTCAATTCGGACCGTACCTGTTTATCAGAAGTAATTTTTTTAAGAGATTTGTAGAAGTTTTTATTTTTGAGATACAGAATTCAGACTTTGTAAATTAGTCTCGAATTGTAGCGTACCATTTCTGCGGAGACGGACAGAGTCGTATCGGTTTTAACCCTGTGCAATAAAGCCAATATTTCGGCTGTAAACGTTTCAGATTTCAACTTTGCACAATCGGTTTTATTAAATATTGCTTTCGTTTATAACAAGACAGGTGCAATATATTTTGTTAGGATCATCAATTGTATTCTATCTTCATCGTATTTTCTTGTTTGTCGTCATACTTTTAGCGGTTTGTTGCCCAGTATCGTGATTTTCTGTTGCTGTCTTGCGCTGCTGTAGTTGATTGGGTGATAGTTTGTTTTGCTATTTGACAAGATTGTGCTATGCGATATATGCATAATTTTCGTGGTCTTTCTCTCGCTTTCTTTCATGATATTCTGTTGTAGAAGACTTAGTATACATTGGAGTTTGATTGCATTCTTATTAAGTGGCCAAACCACTTTATTCTTGGTTTCTCAATGTATTTAAAGCAAGGTTCTGTCCCATATTCCTTATTTTAAGCTAATGTTGGTGACTATCTTTTATGATGTTATTGTTTTCTATAAACAGCGCATACAAGCTTGATATTATAACTATCGCATACAAGCTTGATTTCATGAACAGCGCATACAAGCTTGATTTTATGAACAGCGTATACAAGCTTGATTTTATGAACAACGTATACAAGCTTGATTTTATGAACAACGTATACAAGCTTGATTTTATGAACAGCGCATACAAGCTTGATTTTATAAACAGCGCATAAAAGCTTGATTTTTGTGATGAAATGCTAAGAGCTCTGCAACATTTCTTGAAGTTGATGTTTTTCATTAATGCATCTTACTGTCTTTACTATGCTAGGGAGTTTTTTGTTACATGTGTCGAGCTATTATCGCTATCGTGATAATATTTTTATTGATGGAACGATCTAATGCATGAAATGTCTTTTTTTCACGAGTATAAAACGTAAACTAAACATCGTTTTAATTGTTGTTGTTGAAAATGAAGATAATGGAAGTTAGAGTAAATATATTCAGTCTGATTCATGTGAGGTGTTCATCATTGTGTGTCTCTATGACGAAGTGGTTAAGACGTTTGCTTCACTTCTGAAGGGTGTGGGTTCGAAACTGGATAGCGTTGTTCAGTTCTTTTGTACATTTTCCCCTGAAATCCTTAGAATTATTGTTGGAACTTTGGACTTCGTGCTTTTTACTCTCAGCAGGTGGCTTAACATTTTGCTGAAAGTGACAGGGGCCAAGTCATTATTAATGAACAATACGGGTCTAACATCGTGTTCTTCAATGTACCCTGTGGTAATAAAAACCAATTCCATATCTCTATATATCATATTCGTTGTTCAATTCTGTTTTTTTTTTAAAGAAACATTATGCTGAAATTGTTAATAAAATAAGTTCAGTTTGTAATTACACTTTTCTATAACAATGCCATTTTAATAGAGCTGAATTCTTAACCCTAAACCAACTCCAGATAACCTGAGGAAAGAAACGAAATATGATAATAATTAATGAGATATTTTTTATATATAATTTCGTCTTCTGTCATAGTCTCACATTAGAAAGAAATATAATGATGAGAACTAATTTCTGGAAGAAGTTACAAAAATTATAGGAAATACAATAACAAGTAATAACAAATGGGAAACTTGGATAAAGAAAACCAAAAATGTGAATTAACAAAATTTTAAATATTATGAAGGAGATATCAACTCTCTTACACAGATAGACAAAGCTGGGAAAAGAGCAAAGCAGAGAATGGGGATCGTGAACATACTAGTAATCACTATCTGGGATGCGGATGGTAGCATTCTGAAAAGGATGTACACTGGAAGAGTCCGATCAGTACTTCACAAAGAGTGGTTTCTCTTTCTTTTTCGAAGGCTCCATATCGACCACTTGTTAACCACTCTTTGTGATTTGTATGTGATCCGAGCCTAAGAGAGATTGTGTGTTATGTCAGTAATGCGTCTACAAGTAGGTCAGTACATCCGATTTCTGCGACGATTTTTATTTACTTGGATAGCTTTTATGGGCTCCTACCTCAGTCACCTCTTACGCCATGCCTTGTAGTTGATCGCAGTGTTACTATTCTTTGCTCTCACCGTAGTCCCCAGCCACACACGAGCGAAAGAGTGGTATAACAGTAGTCCCCAGCCACACACGGGCGACACAGTGGTGTAACAGTAGTCCCCAGCCACACACGGGCGACAGAGTGGTGTAACAGTAGTTCCCAGCCACACACGAGCGAAAGAGTGGTGTAACAGTGGTCAATATGGAGCGTCCGAAGCAGAAGGAGAAGATTACGATCAGAACTCTGTAACGTTTACGGTATGCAACTAGTAACGTTGCAAGAGACTAAGATAATTAATGAACAGTTATATAACAGGAATATGTATGATGATGTGGGCGTATATGTGTATGTGACAACTGCTGGGGAGAGACAGTAATACGATTTTTAAAATAGTTAATTTTAGATATGGCGAAACATGTAAAAAGATATTACTGTAATTTTAAAAAGCACAAAACCATTCAGGACCGTGAGGCATATGTTCTCAGTAGG
Source organism: Arion vulgaris (assembly GCA_020796225.1). Taxonomy (NCBI): domain Eukaryota; kingdom Metazoa; phylum Mollusca; class Gastropoda; order Stylommatophora; family Arionidae; genus Arion; species Arion vulgaris. Next base: position 30,929,329 of record CM036767.1, read on the forward strand.
ATGCAAATCTTCGAAATGCCGCGCCTTAAATCTTTTTTCTTTAAATTAATCTTCAATTGTAATTATGATTTTCCTGCTTATGCCGCCCCCTGCTCCTTACGGTCCCGCCTGATGCGGCAGCCTCTCTGTATCATAGCACGGCCCTGAAACCAATAACAACCCACATCAACGTTTCGAACAATAAGCCATTTATCATGTAAAATATACAACAGAAGAGAAGAGATTCACTTCTTAAACAGCAGACATAACATTTATAAGCAATTAGACAATCAATTCATAACGGTCCACAAATAAAAGTCTACTGATCGAAACGTTGTTTTGTATTGTTATTGTTTTTGTACTTGGTAAAGCTACAATACTTTATATTTGTTTACTTGGTTCGTCATTGCTACATAGTTTTAATGCAGTCTTTCCTTGTATGCGTTTTAGATAGAGAGAAATGATAACATTGGGATAGTCTGAGAGAAAGGAGAATATAGAGATATTGTAATGAGAAAGAAAGAGTACCAGAGACTGACAGAAAGTGGAAAAGAAAGCTAAAGAATGAGGAGATGCAGAAATGTTGAAAGATACTGAGAAAGTTCCACACATTTAACCCTTTAGCTGCTAAGGACGTATATATACGTTTTCCCATTCACTTCTAAAGACGCATTAATACGTCTGTTATTATCTCTCCTCTGTGGGCTAAAGACGTGTTAACACGTTATACATTGCTACTGTCACTGCTATAGGCGTACATTCACGTTTGGGACCTAGAAACAAAGAGTAGCTATTTTTAGCTCAGCCTTCAGAAAGTATGTAGCAGCGAAAGGGTTAAAGACTAGAAAAAATAAAATGTGAAGCTAGCACCCAAGGCATGATGAAAATGCAGAATAATAAGAAGGACATGTGATGATACATTGATTGCTCACAGACACATCAAAACAAATGAATAAATTGATAAAAAATATTCATTAGGAGATACCAAAAGGAGTTATGCTCCAAATTGTCAAAGCAACCGCCCGTGTTTAGCCGGGGCGCCAAGGCGTGCAAAGAATAGTAACTCTGCGACATACAAGGCAGGTCGTAAGAGGCCATTGATGTAGAGGCCTAGGGAAGCTACCCTAGTAAATAAAAAGCGTAGCAGAAATCAGATATGCTGGTCTACTTGTAGGAGCATAACTGGCACAACGTACACTCGCTCTTCAGCTCGGATCGCATACAATTTACAAAGACTGGTTAACAATTGGTCGATATGAAGTGTTCACAGAAGAAGAAGTAAAATCAACATCAGCTTTTAGAATTATAAATAAAATATGGAACTGCAAATTATATAGTTTTACAGCTTAATGACGATATTTCGATACCAATGTTCTATCAATCTGAACATATCCCAGACCCAATGTTCTATCAATCTGAACATATCCCAGACCCAATGTTCTATCAATCTGAACATATCACAGACCCAATGTTCTATCAATCTGAACATATCCCAGAAAAGTTGAAAAATGACTAAAGGTATAACAAATAAATTGAATTCTTTTGAAAACGAATGTCTGTGAATCAACAACACAAGACAGCCACCAACATCAGCTTAGGGAAGAAATTTGGGATACATTCTTGCTATAATGACACTGAGAAACAAAGAATGAAGTGGTTCGGCCAATTAATACGAATGCAACTAAACTCCACAGTATACATAGTCTTCTGATTGATTGATTGATTGACTGATTGATTGATTGATTGATAGGATCATCATCATTGCACTTTCATGAGTAACCATGTGTGCTCCGATCTTTTTCTTCCCCATAAGATCTCATCGTCAGCGCACGAACTCCGTAGCACTAACGAGGGTCCACGATGCAATGTAGAAGATGGTGAAAATATTGTGTAGGAATAGTATATAATAAATCATTCTAAAGAATTGTGCATATAGTCTTTTACAGTCTTCTACAACAGAACATCTCAGGTAAAAGGCGAGAGGCAGACCACGAAAAAGATGTACAGATGACATAGAAGAACCCTGTTATAAAACAAAAATATATATGACAAAAGCCACCAGGACAGCTCAAGACAAAAACAGAAAACCACGACACTTGGCAACAACTCTGTAACACTGTGATGACAAAATAAGAAGGTGAAAGAAGCAAATCTGAAACTTTATTGTCAATAAGGAAGAGCAGGTGTTTTAAACTATCACGAAACAACATAGGCTTGCGACAGGTGCGAAACAATAGGGGTTTGCCATAGGAGCGAAACACCAGGTACTTGCCACAGGTACTGAACAGCAGGAGTTTGCCACAGATGCGAAATAACAGGGGTTTTCCACAGGTGCAAAACAAAGTGGGTTTGTCACAGGTGCGAAACGAAAGGAGCTTACCACAGATGTGAAACAACAGGGGCTTGCCATAGGTGCGAAACAGTAAAATTTAATCTTTCAGTAAATTATAAGTCGTCCCCGCAATATGTAGCTTGTTAATAGCCGACACCTCAGAGATAACAGCGGCAACGAAAAACACTGTTTATGAAGATAACACAAACACCCCTTCTAGAAATCTCTTCTTACACTGAAGCTGTGAAATCTCTTCTTACTTTGACGCTGTGAAGTCAATCATAATAAGATTAACTGACGCTGTGAAGTCAAATAGAATTAGATTTAAAAAAAAAAATTAAAATAAGAAAAATTAAATTGAAAGTAATGTTATTCTAATACACTGAACCAGATTGTATATTACATTACTCTCTGTCAGGTTGTATATTACATTACTCTCTGTCAGATTGTATATTACATTACTCTCTGTCAGGTTGTATATTACATTACTCTCTGTCAGGTTGTATATTACATTACTCTCTGTCAGGTTGTATATTACATTACTCTCTGGCAGATTGTATATTACACTACTCTGTCAGATTGTATATTACATTACTCTCTGTCAGATTGTATATTACATTACTCTCTGTCAGATTGTATATTACATTACTCTCTGTCAGATTGTATATTACATTACTCTCTGTCAGATTGTATATTACACTACTCTCTGTCAGATTGTATATTACATTACTCTCTGTCAGATTGTTTATTACATTACTCTCTGTCAGATTGTATATTACATTACTCTATGTCAGATTGTATATTACATTACTCTCTGTCAGATTGTATATTACATTACTCTCTGTCAGATTGTATATTACACTACTCTCTGTCAGATTGTATATTACATTACTCTCTGTCAGATTATATATTACATTACTCTCTGTCAGATTATATATTACATTACTCTCTGGTCAGATTGTATATTACATTACTCTATGTCAGGTTGTATATTACACTACTCTGTCAGATTGTATATTACATTACTCTCTTCAGACTATATATGATATTACTCTCTTCAGACTATATATTACATTACTCTCTGTCAGATTGTACATTACATTACTCTCTGTCAGATTGTATATTACATTACTCTCTGTCAGATTGTATATTACATTACTCTCTTCAGACTATATATGATATTACTCTCTTCAGACTATATATTACATTACTCTCTGTCAGATTGTATATTACACTACTCTCTGTCAGATTGTATATTACATTTCTCTCTGTCAGATTGTATATTACATTACTCTCTGTCAGATTGTATATTACATTACTCTCTGGTCAGATTGTATATTACATTACTCTCTGTCAGGTTGTATATTACACTACTCTGTCAGATTGTATATTACATTACTCTCTTCAGACTATATATGATATTACTCTCTTCAGACTATATATTACATTACTCTCTGTCAGATTGTACATTACATTACTCTCTGTCAGATTGTATATTACATTACTCTCTGTCAGATTGTATATTACATTACTCTCTTCAGACTATATATGATATTACTCTCTTCAGACTATATATTACATTACTCTCTGTCAGATTGTATATTACACTACTCTCTGTCAGATTGTATATTACATTACTCTCTGTCAGATTGTATATTACATTACTCTCTGTCAGATTGTATATTACATTACTCTCTTCAGACTATATATGATATTACTCTCTTCAGACTATATATTACATTACTCTCTGTCAGATTGTATATTACACTACTCTCTGTCAGATTGTATATGACATTATACTCTCTTCATCTGAGAGAAATGAAAACAATCCAACAAAATAAAACCGCCATAAATAAACAAACTAAAATAATACTCACCTGTCTGTAGAAATTAATACCAAAGAACAGTATATTGCTCAATACATGAACTTCCTAATAAAGTCGGTAATAATATCAATGTGATTTCATTACGGTTAGACAATGTCTGATTTGTGTGCACTTCTGTATCTCAATTAAATATCTTTCATTCTATGTCGATCTTCAAGTATCGTTTCCTGAAATATTTATATTCCTTATCGGCACATTCAACAACATTGCACGTTTGTTGTCGATTACGGTATTCGATACTAAATATATATATCAATATGACGAATACAAACTACGCTTCTATGGAACACCGAACGTATTAAAACTACAAAGTGTATTTGGTGAATTATGTTACGAACATGCATTTATTATCAGAAGTTAAATGGATATGATTCATCAATAACATACATAAAAAACGTGGACACATCCATTTATCGAGTGTCATACTTTCCTGCTTTGTTTTCCATACAGAGGTTAGAGATATCCTCGAGATACTGTCGGTAAAGTCTTTCTTTCTTCATTTCTTTTCTCTAATCTTGTTGTGCCTCACAGTCAGGACCGTGCCGTCTATGATTCAGAGAGGCGGCTGCATCAGGCGGCATCGTAAAGGTGGCGGCATAAGCAGCAAATTCAACATTACAATTGAAGGTTATTGAAGGAAAAAACATTTAAGGGGCGGCATATCGAATTCTTGCATCATATTGAGATAATATACCGCACGGCACTTCTCACAGTCTCAGTTTAAGAAGAGTTTTCTAGAACGGACTTTTGAGTGTGCTTCATAAATAGTGTCTTTCCTTGAATATGTTATTTCTGTGGTTCACCTTTTGCGTGGAACATCTTATGCTTTGTATCCACTGTATCTTAATAGCATTGCTCTTTCAGGCGTAATGTAAAACACTGATTATGTCACGACCATTAATAGACAAAGTACCTCAATGAAGTAATTTTAGTTTCTTAAGTTTCATGCATCTGTTGTTTTTAAAAAAAATCAGAATCACCCAATGTATTGTATCTCTACTCTGTAAGTATATCTTGACTTTCTTCCGGTGCCAACAACATGGCGGTTCGGTATTTTCTTGGTATGGCTAAATGCGCATTATTCATATTATTGTTATACTTAGAATAACATTCGGAGTAAAGTGAACCAAAGCTTAAGGTATTCGGAGTGAAGTGAACCAAAGCTTAAGGTATGTCCAGGTTTTGTTTCTATGTAAACAAGTATTAAGGATCCCCGGCGCAGAGCAATTGACCAAACACAGACGCACAACGTTTATTTCTTGCGACACCCATTGCCTAGTCCTACAGACAAGTATTTCTTGCGTCACCTATTGCCTAGTCCAACAGACAAGTATTTCTTGCGACACCAATTGCCTAGTCCTACAGACAAGTATTTCTTGTGACACCAATTGCCTAGTCCAACAGACAAGTATTTTTTGCGACACCCATTGCCTAGTCCTACAGACAAGTATTTCTTGCGACACCAATTGCCTAGTCTTACAGACACGTATTTCTTGTGACACCTATTGCCAAGTCCTACAACCAGTATTTCTTGTGACACCAATTGCCTAGTCCTGCAGACAAGTATTTCTTGTGACACCAACTGCCTAGTCCTGCAGACAAGTATTTCTTGTGACACCAATTGCCTAGTCCTGCAGACAAGTATTTCTTGTGACACCAACTGCCTAGTCCTGCAGACAAGTATTTCTTGTGACACCAACTGCCTAGTCCTGCAGACAAGGATTTCTTGTGACATCAACTGCCTAGTCCTGCAGACAAGTATTTCTTGTGACACCAACTGCCTAGTCCTGCAGACAAGTATTTCTTGTGACACCAATTGCCTAGTCCTGCAGACAAGTATTTCTTGTGACACCAACTGCCTAGTCCTGCAGACAAGGATTTCTTGTGACACCAACTGCCTAGTCCTGCAGACAAGTATTTCTAGTGACACCAACTGCCTAGTCCTGCAGACAAGGATTTCTTGTGACACCAACTGCCTAGTCCTGCAGACAAGTATTTCTTGTGACACCAACTGCCTAGTCCTGCAGACAAGTATTTCTTGTGACACCAGTTGCCTAGTCCTGCAGACAAGTATTTCTTGTGACACCAACTGCCTAGTCCTGCAGACCTGTATTTGTTAAATCACAACAAGCTAGAATCCAAGGCCCTTAATACTTATTCATTGTCTATTTATTTACCAGTATTAAATGGCTCCAGTGCTTCCCTGTGTTTCTTTAAAAAAAAACTACATATTCCTTTTTTATAAATATACTTGAAGATACTCTGAAGGATATGTGCATGTATGTTATATGTGCGTTTGTTGTGTGTTAGTGTGTATTCAGAAAATGGTGGACAGTGGTTATGACGAACAAACTCAATCTGCCGTATGCAGTTATATTGCGAGTACAGAAAGCTGGATTTTGTCATGATTGATGTTCCCTTCGACAAAAATTGCAATTCAAGTGATGAACAGTTTGGTGTTGCTACATTAGCGACGGCCATATGCATTTTATGCGGAGCAGGTTGCTTTTGTGGCGGTACACGGCTGTTTCATTCTGGTATTAGTTCACACAGGAAACATTTCACAGTTGTTAACATTTCGTGTGATTTTCATTGGCACAGGAACGGAGCAATTATGGGGTGACCAGTTGCAGTGAAGTTGGAACCGTACTTATGATCTATGAACTATGTGTATACGTGTGTGTGTATATATGCTCTTGTTTCGTCTTTTTAATACAAACAGAACAATATTATCGCATGTGTTCGTGCAAGCAAGAATTTGACCTTTCTGTGTTATGTAGTCGACTATGTTTAAAAAAGACGAGACTAAGTAAAGCTTTTGTTTTTGGAGAGATAGATGGTTGTGCTGTGAGAGACGCCTGTCTGTGGGGCTAGAAAGTCGGTGCAGTAAGAACAAGAAAGGTTTGCGACTCGAATGAAAGAAATGAAATTATAAAAATATCTCGCTGTGGATAAAGCGTCTTATAAATTATAGAATAATCAAGTTCTCCAAAACTAAAAATAAACAACGGAAATTCAATTTTAACAAATGAAGATGATCCCAAGTTCATCGAGAGGTTTCTTGACAAGATTGTTGACAGGCTCAAATATTACTACTTATAGTAGCTGAGACAATGTTGATGTCAGTGACAGGCTCAAATATTACTACCTATAGTAGCTGAGACAATGTTGATGTCAGTGACAGGCTCAAATATTACTACCTATAGTAGCTGAGACAATGTTGATGTCAGTGACAGGCTCAAATATTACTCGTACCTATGGTAAACTGAGACAATGTTGATGTCAGTGACAGGCTCAAATATTACTACCTATAGTAACTCGGACAATGTTGATGTCAGTGACAGACTCAAATATTACTACCTATAGTAGCTGAGACAATGTTGATGTCAGTGACAGGCTCAACTATTACTACCTATAGTAGCTGAGACAATGTTGATGTCAGTGACAGGCTCAAATATTACTACCTATAGTAGCTGAGACAATGTTGATGTCAGTGACAGGTTCAAATATTACTACATATAGTAGCTGAGACAATGTTGATGTCAGTGACAGGCTCAAATATTACTACCTATAGTAGCTCGGACAATGTTGATGTCAGTGACAGGTTCAAATATTACTACCTATAGTAGCTGAGACAATGTTGATGTCAGTGACAGGCTCAAATATTACTACCTATAGTAGCTGAGACAATGTTGATGTCAGTGACAGGTTCAAATATTACTACATATAGTAGCTGAGACAATGTTGATGTCAGTGACAGACTCAAATATTACTACCTATAGTAGCTCGGACAATGTTGATGTCAGTGACAGGTTCAAATATTACTACATATAGTAGCTGAGACAATGTTGATGTCAGTGACAGGCTCAAATATTACTACCTATAGTAGCTGAGACAATGTTGATGTCAGTGACAGGCTCAAATATTACTACCTATAGTAGCTGAGACAATGTTGATGTCAGTGACATTTCTCAAATATTACTACCTATAGTAACTGAGACAATGTTGATGTCAGTGACAGGTTCAAATATTACTACCTATAGTAGCTGAGACAATGTTGATGTCAGTGACATTTCTCAAATATTACTACCTATAGTAACTCGGACAATGTTGATGTCAGTGACAGTTTCAAATATTACTACCTATAGTAGCTGAGACAATGTTGATGTCAGTGACATTTCTCAAATATTACTACCTATAGTAGCTGAGACAATGTTGATGTCAGTGACAGGCTCAAATATTACTACCTATAGTAGCTGAGACAATGTTGATGTCAGTGACAGGCTCAAATATTACTATCTATAGTAGCTGAGACAATGTTGACATCAGGGCAACAACGAAATGTCTTTAGTTATTGAACTGAGTTTGTGAATAATTGTTTTTATATTATGTATGCCTCTGCATTAATTAAATTCGAAACAAAAATATGTCCATCTATTTTGTTAAGAAATCTAAATATGAAAAAATTCGAATAAAAATCGTACATGTGAACGGAACGACGTCATCTGGATTCGAATCCACAACCTTCAGAATGCAAGGCAACCATCTCCACAGGCAATACTTCTCCACAGCAACATCTAATAACTAGCGAACTAATAACCGACAAAGCTGCAACAAAAAACTCATTAAGATTTTGCTTCTATGTTAACTGACATTTGAAGTAATCGTTTAGTTCACAAGATCTACGCAGGTAAGTGAATTTTTTTTAAACGAAAAAAGCAATAAAATCATTATTTTAAAGACTTTACTACAAGTAATTCAGTAAATTACATTTTTATAATGTATTGTTCTATTTTGTTTATATGTACTCCCAACGGAGCAGGGAGTATAATTACAGGAAGTGTCTGGTCTACCGCACACTATCTTCTCTGTCTTGGTCGTTTTTGTGTCATTATTTTTCACTTAGCGAAAATATTATCCAACTATAAAATCAATAATCAAATCAATCAGTCGTCGGCTGTGTACTATGACTATATTTTTAGCTTCCCAGCATGGAATCTATAATATACTACAATCTTTACACAAGACTTTTCTAAAGTCTGGACAAAACGTGTAGTTAATCACTGTATAGAAAGAAGAGATGCAATTAGAAATGTCTAGATCAGAAGAAAAGTGAGATCCTTGCAAGTGCTACAATTTATTAAGAAACAAGAGGTCAAATGGTTCGGACACGTATCTAAGGTACCACAGAACACCAGCACTCAAATACCATGACAACAGACCTAGAGGATGTCCACGTAAAAAATGCATCTATGGAATATCCGAGGCAGTAAATCCCGCCTTGTACAAAGCGCATAAGGAGGTTCGCTCCATGTGCTTCTTCTTTTCGACCAGATGGCGGAAGGCAAAAACAGGGAAAGAGAATAGAATGGAAGGTACCACATTATGAGGGTACACTACTGGTGTCATTAAATTGCGTGCACTGCACAGATGCACAAGTTGTGAAATGTTCAACTATCCTAATTCAGTACTTATCGAAAATCGCATTGATAAAGTCCAAATTCAAAACAATCAAATTATACGCAAAACATCAATGATTGGGATACAGTTTTTCAGTATTTTCCAGTTTGACTTCGGAATATCTTCACTTGAATTCGTTTCATTTTATGTTCCCATTTTTCGCAGACATCTATTTTGAATGCATTCATCTTACTTTCTATCTCAGCGGTTCCGAAACGTTTCATTACCTCGGACTCCATTTTAAAAACATTTTGCTGCCGTGGACCTCCAAAAGTTTATGTATATGAAAATGGGCATGAATGAATTATCTGTGTGTTACAATAGTAAACAATGTCTGCAATTTAACATTTAATAAACAACAAAGAAAACATTAGTCCCATAGAATCTACATAAAATGCCAAATGTGAATGTATCCTTTCACCTCTACCGCTCACAAAACTAATTCATTTTCATAATATATCCACATTTACATGTTTGAAATATCAAAGATAATATTTTTTTAATCGTTTCAGGAACCGCTTTGAGAACTTCGTGGACCCAGGGTCCACGGACCCGAGTTTAGGAAACGTTGTTCTCTCTAATGTAAATCAAATATTATGTGTTATATTATGGAAAATGAGAGAACAGGGTACCATAAATCGTAAACGTCATAACACAACGTAAATATCGATCTTGTGACCATACTCCTCATCGGCCCCCCTAACATATTCGATTTTCAAACACAGGTTAGATCTATAGGACCCTCATATTATTGTATTATTTGTGACAACGTCAAAATATGTTGTGTTATAAATATAACATATTGTAACTAATGGCAGAACTTCAACAAATAATCTTGTACACACATACACACACATGTTTACATTGACAATCTAACTATCGCTTAACTCTGTATATTATTGAATATTTCAAGTTCCTTCTGGTCTCATGGCATCACGTTATGATTGCTAAAGTGAGTATCGTAATGTAGCATTTCCTTTATAGAACGTTGCTCTCATGTCTTCCAGCAAGAAACCTCACAACCTCATGTCCGAAGGTTTCACTATTGTCCGGTTTTCACGATCGTCCTCTGTCTCGTCTTCCAGAAACCGCGCTCTCCAATTCAATTCTTACTAAACCACTGTGAGTAATTTGTCAGTTTTAATGTTACAAAACTATTTCAAATTCCGAGAAATTATTCCTTCTTTTCATTTGCTTGAAATATTGTCCATATATGCAATGTTGTCTCTTGTATCCTTCCTTCCTTTCGTTTGCTTGAAAGATTGTCTATATATATTCAATGCTGTCTCTTGTATCCTTCCTTCCTTTCGTTTGCTTGAAATATTGTCTATATATGCAATGTTGTCTCTTCTTCCTTCCTTTCATTTGCTTGAAATATTGTCTATATATGCAATGTTGTCTCTCGTATCCTTCCTTCCTTTCGTTTGCTTGAAATATTGTCTATATATGCAATGTTGTCTCTTCTTCCTTCCTTTCATTTGCTTGAAATATTGTCTATATATGCAATGTTGTCTCTTGTATCCTTCCTTCCGTTCGTTTGCTTGAAATATTGTCTATATATTCAATGTTGTCTCTTGTATAAACTTCATTGTCTTTATAGCTCACACCAAGGTCCGGGTAGTTTTCTGTCGAGTGTTGTTTCGTTAGGCCAGTGAGTTTGCCTCAGTGTAACATATTCGGGGCAGTCTTGAAGTATGTGCTCTGCAGTCTGGTGTGTCTTACCACATGCACACATTGCTGAATTGCCAATCTTGAATTTTGTATACACGTGGCTGCGGAGTCAATTGTGTCCTATTCTAAGGCGCAGAATGAGAACTTGTTCCAAACTGCTCATATTTTAGTAATAGTCTTGTGTTGGTATTTGTAGCCAAGATATGATAGTGTGTGCATCATTGTTTTATAAACAACATCATTTCTCGACAAATGATATATTTCGGTCACATTAAACGACACGGTGGTTTTGAGAGAACAGTTATAGAACGCATGGTTCATGGCGGTAGAAGCAGGTGAAGACAAAGCTGAAGACCGCAGTAGGACATTAATGAAACATTGAACATGACGTTGGAAAAGGCGAGAGAACTAGCTGGAGAGAGAATCTTTCAGACAGGTTGTGATGAAAGCAACGTTGTGCAAAGGATATGCTACTTGATGATAATATTGTTTAGTAGCTAGTATTTCTTAATGTTCAGTTCTTGTTGGATGTCTACATTCTTCTACTTCTCTGTTCGGGGAGCTAAAAATGTGCTGTTACCCTTTTACTAAAGAAGCGTATATATATATATATATGGCCTTTTTGTCTTTACAGACGGTCAATTAATTGGCAAGTGTTTTCCTGTGACAACTTCTGAGTTTTCGCTTTTCTCTCTTGTCGTTCAGCTCATACATACGTCTTTTCTAAAAAGACTCCATTTGCGCCCTTTCGCAATTTGGCTTTCCACACAACTCTGTCATCAGCTAGTTTTTCCCATGTGCTGGGACCTATAGAAAATATATATATATATATGTTTTGTTGACATATATGTTTTACGCAGGCAAAGTATTAAACAGGATTATACTCGATAGACTTAAAGAGGCCATAGATAAACAACTGAGAAAAGAACAAGCAGGGTTCCGTAAGAATAGATCCTGCACAGACCAGATAGCTACACTGCGCATTATAGTGGAGCAAAGCTTGAAGTGGAACTCACCACTATACATAGGTTTTGTGGATTATGAAAAGGCGTTTGATAGTCTGGATAGGGAATCATTGTGGAAACTATTAATACACTATGGAGTTCCACCCAAGATTGCAAACCTTATAAAGAAAACGTATGAAGGAATGAAATGCAGAGTCATACACGAGGGCCAACTGACGGAATCCTTTGAGATAAGAACAGGGGTGAGGCAGGGATGATTGTTATCACCATTCCTGTTCTTTCTGGCCATAGATTGGATCATGAAATCAACAACGGATAACAGAGGGGAATACAATGGACACTTGTGAAACAACTGGAGGACCTGGATTTTGCAGACGATCTGGCTTTGCTGTCTCACAACCACGCACAGATTAAAGACAAAATGAATACCTTAAATAATAAGTCTCAGCAGCTAGGTTTGAAAATACACAGGGGAAGACCAAGGTCATGAGAATAAATGCTGCAAATGTAAACCAGATTATGCTGGAGGAAACAGCACTGCAGGATGTAGAATCATACACATACCTTGGAAGCAACATAGACACAGAAGGAGGAACAAACAAAGATGTTAAGATAAGAATACAAAAAGCAAGAGGGAACTTTATTGCATTGAGTAAGATATGGAAGGCAAGGAGATCAAAACAAACACAAAACTGAGAATTTTCCAGTCAAATGTGAAGTCAGTGCTGTTCTATGGTTCGGAAACATGGAAGACCACAAAGGAAACTATCAGAAAACTGCAGACCTTCGTAAATGGATGTTTACGTAGGATAGAGGAATTGAGATGGTATGATAAGATTACAAACGAGGAACTCAGGGAGAGAACAAAGCAGATACCAGTGGAGAGAGAGCTCAGGAAGAGACGCTGGCGATGGATAGGACATACATTGAGAAGACCGACCGGAAGCATCGCGAGACAGGCATTGTTTTGGAACCCGCAGGGAAAGAGGAGTAGGGAAGGCCTAGGCAGACCTGGAGAAGAGAGCTGGAGGCGGATATAAAGAGGATAGGCAAAACATGGAAAGAATTGGAAGGGATGGCAAGAGAGAGGAAGAGATGGAAGAAGTTTGTTGAAGACCTGTGCTCCAATGGGAGTTGAAAGGTGATGATGATGATGAGATATATATATATATATATATAACTATATATAATAATAATCCCTCTCGTACCGTTATACGTTACAGAGGGCCTCAAACAATTTCTCCATACCGCTCTATCCTGGATAACTCGCTCAATCTCCTCCATGGAACTGAGACCGATATTTCCTGCCTCTCTCAGAAAAGTTCGTTTCAGGGTCTCCTTAGGTCGCCCTCTCTTTCTTGAACCCTTTGCATCCCACTTCAATGCCTGCTTTGATATTCGTTGATCATTTCTCCTCAAGGTGTGTCCAACATATCTCCATCTTCTACTTCTTATAACAGTTGTCACTAGTGGTTGACCAGATATTTCTCTAATTTCATCACTTCTTCTGAACTTGTTCCATTTTATATTCATTATTTTTCGCAGACATCTATTTTCAAATGCATTAAACTTGCTTTCTATATCTTTAGTCATTTTCCAACTCTCGCTGACATATGTTAGGATTGATACAACATTTGAATTGAAAATTCTTAATTTAGTTTTAATACTATATAACTTGCAGTTCCATATTTTATTTAGACTTTTGAAAGCTGATGTTGTTTTGAAAATTCGTAGCATAATTTCTGTTCTAACACTTCCTGTGCAATTAAAATTTCTACCTAAATAGACGAACTGTTCTGTACACTTAACTACTACATGGGGTTCATGCAGGAGCAACGATCATATGTGTGAACCCATTATAATGTGTACGTAGAAATGATAGACCATAGTCAGATTACAAATCGAAAGGAACTGGAATATATGGTTGATGTATAACATAAAATAGTCGATAAATGTCGAAAGAATAAATTTCATTTTTACGAATGTTTTAAAGCTGTTATGTATCGTCATTTCCCACAGCGTTCTTGCTAACTTTAGCTGGACAATATTGTCTGCGTTTACGTATAACATTGTTGAATACAGGGTCCACCATACTTCTTGATTGAGTGATGTTGTAAGTATTTGAACAGGACAGTTTTCACTAGAGAAGTTAAATATCACCAAGTGATAATTCAATCTCTTCGCAGAAATGTGACAAGAGTATAGCACAAAGTACAAACTTCCTAGCTTCGGCAACAGTCATATATATCTTCGGCAACAGTCATATATATCTTCGGCAACAGTCATATATATCTTCCAAAAATGTATTCATGAACTGAACGATACGGTCCGGATTCGAACCCACGAGCTTCGTAAAACGTTTCTAACGTTTGACCACTTCGTTTTTATTTTTTTTTTCCGATCCAGAAGCACTTGGGCTTTTCAGCTCTTCGGCTCGGTGCCATGGACATCGTAACCCTTCGGTTCGGTGCCACGAACACCGTAAATCTGGGAATCTGTGGCTTTTTCTGCCATTCCGCTGAATTGAACCCGCACACACAGAGGGATAGTCACCCGTAGTCCCAAAACACTACAAACACGCTGGGCAGACGGGCGACCTCTTCGTTAAAAACCCCCTTTACTTACTCCACCTCCCCCTTTCCTATAGTGTTCATCTGAAAAACATCATAATAACAATCGCTTATAGTTTTTAATTCATGTTTCCAACATGTAATATAAAATGTCATGTTTCCAACATGTGACATAAAATGTAATGTTTCCAACATGTAATATAAAATGTAATGTTTCCAACATATGACATAAAATGTCATGTTTCCAACATGTAATATACAATGTCATGTATCCAACATGTGATATAAAATGTCATGTTTCCAACACGTGACATAAAATGTCATGTTTCCAACATGTGTATAAAATGTCATGTTTCCAACATGTGACATAAAATGTCATGTTTCCAACATGTGATATAAAATGTAATGTTTCCAACACGTGACATAAAATGTCATGTTTCCAACATGTAATATAAAATGTCATGTTTCCAACATGTGGTATCAAAAGTCATGTATCCAACATGTGGTATCAAAAGTCATGTATCCAACATGTGGTATCAAAAGTCATGTATCCAACATGTGTTATCAAAAGTCATGTATCCAACATGTGGTATCAAAAGTCATGTTTCCAACATGTAATATAAAATGTCATGTATCCAACATGTGATATAAAATGTCATGTTTCCAACATGTGGTATCAAAAGTCATGTTTCCAACGTGTGACATAAAAAGTCATGTATCCAACATATGGTATCAAAAGTCATGTTTCCAACATGTGGTATCAAAAGTCATGTATCCAACATATGGTATCAAAAGTCATGTTTCCAACATGTGGTATAAAAAGTCATGTTTCCAACATGTGACATAAAAAGTCATGTATCCAACATATGGTATCAAAAGTCATGTTTCCATCATGTGGTATCAAAAGTCATGTATCCAACATGTGGTATCAAAAGTCATGTATCCAACATGTGGTATCAAAAGTCATGTATCCAACATGTGGTATAAAAAGTCATGTTTCCAACATGTGACATAAAAAGTCATGTATCCAACATATGGTATCAAAAGTCATGTTTCCATCATGTGGTATCAAAAGTCATGTATCCAACATGTGGTATCAAAAGTCATGTATCCAACATGTGGTATCAAAAGTCATGTATCCAACATGTGGTATCAAAAGTCATGTATCCAACATGTGGTATGAAAAGTCATGTTTCCAACATGTGATATAAAAAGTAATGTATCCAACATATGGTATCAAAAGTCATGTTTCCAACATGTGACATAATTAGTCATGTATCCAACATATGGTATCAAAAGTCATGTTTCCAACATGTGGTATCAAAAGTCATGTTTCCAACATGTGACATAAAAAGTAATGTATCCAACATATGGTATCACAAGTCATGTTTCCAACATGTGGTATTAAAAGTCATGTTTCCAACATGTGGTATAAATAGTCATGTATCCAACATGTGGTATCAAAAGTCATGTTTCCAACATGTGGTATCAAAAGTCATGTATCCAACATGTGGTATGATAATGTTTTGGGCAACATGTTTTATTCATCGCTGTCTAAGCTGGAGTATCACCAATGATAGCAACGTCATTGATAAATAAATGTTGAACCCTGAAATGATATCTTTATATCCCAATATCACAGGAGATTTTGCAAGAACGCCGAGCGCTTTCAAATCAGCTAATCATCTATGCATTTCACGATAGCAGTTGTTAGTTGTGATTGACACATCTGATGTTTTGTTAACAGCTCCATCGCTACGTCGGCGTAGCACATTAGCAATGAACTGAATTGTTTCTCCAAAATAGGAGTCTTTTTGGCGAAGAGGTTATGTGCTCGACTCTCGTGCCAAAGGTACCAGATTCGTTCCCTCGTGGAGCCATCTGGTTATTTTCCAGATATCTCTGATCTCAGTGTAAGTGTGATCAACTTCCTAGTCCTATCGGAGACGGATGATAAAACGTAGGTCCGTGTTCAATATGAGCGTTTAAAAGAACATTTAGCAGTTCAAAAACGAGAAAAACAGGCTGGAAAGCCGCTGTCAGGGTAAAATTCATTAAAAAAGATTTTAAATAACATTCCTACAAAAACATCTTCACCATCTTGAAAATTACATTGGGATCTCGCCGGTGCTACAGCGTTCGTGAACCGCTGCTGAGATCTTCTTGTTTGAGAAAGAGATCGGAATACACATGGTTACTCACCCAAGAGCAATGATGATGGTCCTATCAACCAGCCTTTGTCCGAAAAATGATGACTGCCTCTTTCTTGTATTATAATGTTTAGTACGAGTAATGATGTTTACATATTTGCTGTTTAGAATAGTCGAACAAAATTACGTGCTAAAGTTCGACACCCTTTAACTGCTAAGGATGTGTATAGACTTTACCCCCATTCATGCTAAAGGCGCGTTAACACGTCTGTTATTATCTCTCCTCTTTGGATTAAAGACGTGTTAACACGTTATACATTTCTACTGTCACTGCTATAGGCGTTCAGTCACGTTTATGACCTAGAAATAAAGAGTAGCTATTTTTAGATTCGTCTTCGGAAAGTATGTAGCTGCGAAAGGGTTAACATCTGCAAACTCATAAAATCCGAAAACTTCAGTTTATTCGATAGATTTGCTCCACAAATTGAATTCTAATGTTGCAGACTTGTATTTCGCTCTGAGGATACATAACATTAATTATCTACACAATATTGCTCTCAAACAAATTTTATGCATCAGCACTTCAGAAGCACTCAAATTCACATAATTCACACACAATCTCGGAAATTCATTCTGTTTTTCTAATTCAAACACGCCTCTAAAATGCCTCCAGAAACGAATGAGTTATTGCCCGGTTGAATTCTCTAAATTCAACTGCTTTTATGTTAGAAAACAAAACACAATGTTCCTGGACACAAATCAAATCTTCCTGAAGAATTTAACGAAGCTTTTTTTCGATCCAGAAGCACTTGAGATGAAAGCTCTTCGGCTTGGTGTCATGGACATCGTAACCCTTCGGCTCGGTGCCACGAACACCGTAAATCTGGGGAACCTGTAGCTTTTCTGCCAGTCCGCGGAGTTGAACCCGCACTTACAGAGAACTAGTCACCCGTAGTCCGCGCTACGAACACGCTGGGCAGACGGGCTAACATAGCTTTAAAGACGATTCATCTTGATTGTGCACTTATTCGTTCTGCAGGAAGCATTCTTTACATTTTTCTACCTTTCTTTTCTCGAAACCTTGTTTGTTTTACAGATTCAGAATAAGAAGAGATTCATCGACCTGGCTTTTGTTCTTCTCTTAATAAACAGTGCTTTTCACTGCCTCTGTTAATTCTGTGGTCCATCTTCTGCGTGGACGGTCTTTTTCGTAGTAACCAGTTTATTTGTGTAGCATTGTTCCATGAGGAGAACTATCAATTGGTAATCTGCGTACGTGGCCGAACAATTGAATGTGTTGTTTCTTGATGAAGCTCTATTGTTAATGTCTTTAAACAAAAGAAATATAACTTCTAATATGAGCAAATTGTTCCTCTTCTTTGAACTCTCTATATCACCCACTTGTTAAAGTACTCTTTGTGATTTGTATGTGATCTGAGCCTGAGAACAATTGTACGTTCTGCAAGTTATGCTTCTACAAGTAGGCCAGCACATCCGATTTTTGCAATGCTTTTTATTTACTAGTGTAGCTTTCCTAGGCACCTACCTCAGTTGCCTACTACGACATGCTTTGTAGGTCACAGTGTTACTATTATTTGCTCCCTTGCAGGAGTAGAAAAGAATATGACTAAATTATTGCAATTCCTTGAACACGATAAGGGTTATGAGACAATATTAATATCTTGCAGAACATGAATATTTTTACTATTTGAAATTATGACATGCTATTATTAACTCATTTTGAAATCTCGATTCCCTGCTAACAAAAGATGAAAACGGGTTTGACGAAAATTAGAAGAAGAACAATTACGGCTTTACCCAAAATTAAACAACTAAATGCAGTATGGAATGGAGCTGATAAAAACTCAAAGATCTCAATACTAAAAAACATGCATATTCCCAGTGGTAACTTATGGTATATCCTTCGTATATCATGGAGAGAGAAGAGAACACATAGATCTATCCAGAAAGAACTCAAAATCAAAGAAAACTGGCTGCTGCTACAAATAAGAAAGAGAAAATTGAGATATTTTGGACATATAAAAAGATATGAAGGGCTGGAGAATACCATCACGGAAGGAGACATACCGGCAAAGAGAAGAAGAGGAAGACCACGGAGAAGATGGATTCAGGATGTAACTGATGGTTTGAACACGACGGCTGCAGAGGCAGGAAATCTGGCCTATGAGAGAGAGAAATTCCAGAGGACTGTTGGGGTGGCAAAGTTCTACTCAGGACAAGCTATTTGATGATGATGATGAACTTATGGTTGTTAATCGTGTCAATCACAACACCTTGATTATGTATGTTCCACCTGAGGTAGGGGGTTAAGTTCCAGGAGTTGATCTACAGTCTCATCTGTACACACCAGTGCAACAACACACATCTGAGACCCATTCATTTCTTTTCGTTATATATCACAATTTGCTTTTTTTATTGTGCCCTTTGTTTCACAAACTCATTCCGGTCGAATTGTCGTTTTGTTCTTTTTAATTACGCAGTACAACTGCACCAATTCTTGTTTTTATATTGCTCATTCAGTGAACTAGCTGTAATCAATTATTTCTAATTCATAAAACAAGAAATGTTTCGTTTCCATCGATTGTTAATTTTAGTTGAATGTGATACCATCCATACCCGACTTCAAACCCACATTAGATAAGGTAGCTCGTTCCGGGACATACCAATTACCGACAATGATTGAACTGGTAATTGCAATGCCCTGGGTGATTCCGATGTGTTCTCTAGCGTGTTAAATATCGTCTGGTATGGTTCATTCGACTAACGATGCCTGGAAGTATATAACTTACGTCATCTTTACTAGTTAGGGCTTCTAGAACATTCTTGAGGTTTTAAAAAGATATTATATATGATATTTTTGAGATACTGAGAATGGGAACAAAGAATCATCATCATCAGGTGCCGTGCAGACTGGAGTTCGCGATCATTGACCTCCACAACTCTCTGTCTCTGGTATTTGTTATCTTCTAAGATGTTGGCGATCTTCCCGTGTCATGAATTCAAGCTATCCAACCAAATCTTCTCTCTGTCTTCCTCTGTCACGTCTTCGCTTTATTTTACCAGATGTTAAAATGTGTTCTAAACTTCTCCTAATCACATGTCTGGAATATGATAACTGCCTCTTTCTTATATTGATGATAAGTTTTCTCTGTGTCTTGATATCGTTCAACACCTCCACATTAGTTATTTTAGCAGTCCATGGGATTCTTGTTATTCTTCTGTAAAACCATATCTCTGTGACCCTCAGAGATTTTACGATCTGTTTGTTTACTGTCCATGACATACATCCGAATGTCAGTATTGGTTCCATGTAGCACTGTATAACCCACATTCTGACCTCAGTTGACAATGACTTGTTACATATAATGCTTTCCGTTTTTTTTAACTCTGCTTTGAAAACAAAGAAAACATATGGAAAATATATGATTCGGTCTGAGACAAGAATTGATGACAGAATGTAGTGGAGAGAAAGATAAAAGCAAACAAGTGGAGAAAACATATTCCTCTTAGAGGCAAGAGATTATTGATAGAGAAATAGAAGAGAATGTATACAATAAGTAGGAGGGACAGAGAAAGTGTTGGAACGAGATAAAGTGGCTTCAAGAAGAAAAAAAATCCTCAAATTGAGTGAAAAGGACGGAGAGAGAGAGAAAATGCGACGTCGGGAGAAAAGATGCAGATAACAAAGAATGGTTTTTGAAAAACGATCTAAATATAGAATTAATTATCTATAGAGAGATTATTATACAGCGAAAGAGAAAATAATTGAAGAGAGAATGACAAAGCTTTTTTCCCTAAGGCGTGCAGTCTTAATAGTTATACATTATATCCCTTTCTCATCCGAAACCTTGTTGTTGGAATGTTCTAGTTAAAGTAGGACACTAATTTCGAGCTGAATAGTTCACAACCGTGACCAGGGCTACATCCCCTTTTTGATCTTGTGGTTGTGCCAACAACAGAAACAACAATGAGAACAATAGTAAGTAAAAAGTAAAGGAACCCTTTCATACCTCGTGGTATATAGGTCAATACAGTGTTAAGCCTGTATTTTTCATTGACCATCTTTACACAATGGGTGATGTGGTCAGCATCACGCCGACCGCCTTTACTTTCCCAGAGCATGTCTGGTACCCAGTTGAGGCTGGGTCGACCTGAGAGCCGTCGTGGTCGGGAAAAATTCCACGCGAGAACAATAGGGGTTAGTCTATTATTAGAGTTTCAAGTGTAGAAAGCACTAATGTATGAAACACAACAGTCAACAGATATAAGAGGGTATGTAGTGTAGAAGTTATGTGCTAGACTCTCGTACCAAAGGTACTCTGTTCGCTTTCTCGTGGAGCCATCAGGATATGTTTCCAGTGATATTTTTCAGTGTATGTGAGATTGTGATCCTAATCGTATCGGAAACGGACGACAAAACGTATTTTCCAAGTTCAATTTGAGCACTTAAAAGAACCATTGGCAGTTCAAAATCGAGATGAGCAAACTGGAAAGATGCTTCCCAGGCAACATTCATTAGAAAAGATTGTTTTTTTTTAAATCTTACAAAAAATCTTCATCATCTTTAAATTATATCGCAGCCCCTCGCCAATGATACGGAGATAAGTGTATGAGCTGCAGCTGAGATATTGTTTTATGAGAATGAGATCGGAGTACACATGGTTACTCACTGAAGTGCAATGATGATGATTCTATCATCAACCAATTAATCAAACAGATATACGTGAACTTGAAAATTGTATATGTTATACATGTACAGATCTGTAATCTAGGTAAAGTAAGGTAATCATGCACCCTTGGTGAGCTTAGTGAAGAACTGTTCACGCTTTGACGTTACACGACTTAATTAATCTATTGAGTGTAAAGCCGAAATATTGACTTCTCCAGGTTTTTTCCAAATGGCTCAGGCCCTTTCTGCAGAAATGGCACGTCATCAGTCTGAACGTCCGAGTGGTTACCGGCGCCCAAATTTGGGGTGTAAAGAATAGAACCACTGTTACCTGTCACGCATGTCGTTATAGGCGACTAAGGAGGTTTGGCTGCAATCGGATGCACGTGTCCTAAACGTGTAGAATTCTATGCTTTTAGGGACCAACCAAACCAATGTGCAACGTATACACATTCTTGGCAAAGGTCACAAACTGTCACATATCACAAAGAATGATTAAAATTGGTCGCAAAGAACGAATGCAAAGACGAAGAAGATCGGACTGAAGCATTGTACAAACCACGAACTCCGTAGCTCCTGCAATAATCCTAGGAATCACTGGACAGAACGCACTCGTAAAAAGAACGGCGCGGTTCTGATTTGAACCCACGACGTTCGGGAGACAAGACAAGAGCTTAACCACTTAGCTACAGAGACGATGTTCTAGTATGAAGGATGAAGGGTATAGAGTACACGATATAAGAGCTTAACCACTTAGCTACAGAGACGATGTTCTAGTATGAAGGATGAAGACAAGAGCTTAACCACTTAGCTACAGAGACGATGTTCTAGTATGAAGGATGAAGGGTATAGAGTACACGATATAAGAGCTTAACCACTTAGCTACAGAGACGATGTTCTAGTATGAAGGATGAAGATAAGAGCTTAACCACTTAGCTACAGAGACGATGTTCTAGTATGAAGGATGAAGATAAGAGCTTAACCACTTAGCTACAGAGACGATGTTCTAGTATGAAGGATGAAGGGTATAGAGTACACGATATTCAAATGTGAAATTATAAAGATATATTTGAGAGAAGAAACATAAAAGAGGGAAATAGGAAAGATGTATATGATAATTACAGGAACCTTGAGTAGACTGCCAGATAGCGTAACAGAAAGTAAAGAAAAAAGCGAGGAATTAGAGGCATAGAAAAAATTCTCTTAGCAACAACTTACATAGATATAGAAAAAACTCTTCTACAGAAAGTGTTATTCGAGACTGAGATACAGAGGCAGAGAAAGTGCAGAGGCAGAGATAGTGAGAGAAGTATGAGAGAAATGGAGAAGATTGATACTGAAATATCAAGACACATTTGTAAATGATGGGGTAGAAGACACGCCGTAAAGGTTAACATAATAAAATAATAAATAACTTTATCTTAAAAAGTAAGTACATAGAACTATCTCTGAAGAAATGTAAGAATGAACATACTTATATTCGTGCCGCCACCTTCCGACATCATTCACTCAAACATAGGTGCACAGTCGTAAAGAAAATTGTGACAAACCAAAATTCAAAAATCAACAAATAAAAGATAATTGTGACAAGAAAAATGCAGTAAATTAACCAATAACAGAGAAATGTGAGATCACGCACTTGATAAACTAACTAATAACAGAGAAATGTGAAATCACTCACTTGATAAACTAACCAATAACAGAGAAATGTAAGATCACACTTTTGAAAAACTAACCAATAACAGGGAACTGTGAGAACAAGATTTTGATAAACTAACCAATAACAGGGAACTGTGAGAACACCATTTTGATAAACTAACATACACAAGAAAATCAGCATAGCAAAAATATGATATCGTTAAAAACGGGGAAAAAACGAATCTTTTCATCCACTTTGACCTTATTCCTGCTACGTTTGAAAATACGTTTAAGTTATCAAAGTCAAACTCTATTCTTGATTCTATTTTCCTTTCTTTCTTTGATCTATTACTTGACATGATTTTCTTTCTCTTCTTCTATTTCCTTCACAAATCTTGTTATCTCATTCATCCATGAATACATTTCCAGAATGAAGTCTGTGAGGTAATGTATTGGAAACAACCAAGTTTGTGACATGTTTTAATGCCACTTATAAAACAACGAAGATAATCTAAAGACATATTTGTCAACAACAGCAGCAACAAAATAGAGAAGACTAATAATATATGGTGCTACGGAGTTCGTGCACTGCAGCTGAGATCTTACTGTGTAAGAAAGAGATCGGAGCCACATATGGTTACTTAACGAAGTGTAATAGTGATGGTCATATCAATCAATCAATCGTGGATTTCAATTTCGTGTTTCCGTGTACGAGTTTAGACGTTGTTATGACATTTAGTATAAAGACTAAATTTTACGTGAAGGCTTGCATTCTTATCAACAGTGTTTGCCCGTCTGCCCAGCGTGTTCGTAGCGCGTTGGACTAAGGGTGACTATCCCTCTGTGTGTGCGGGTTCAATTCCGCGGGATGGCAGAAAAAGTCACAGATTCCCCAGATTTACGGTGTTGGTGGCACCGAACCGAAGGGTTACGATGTCCATGGCACCGAGCCGAAGAGCTGAAAAGCTCAAGTGCTTCTGGATCGGAAAAAAATCAACAGTGTTTCTCGTCGTTCAGACGAACCTTACGGGGTCAAAGGCTCATGGCGGCAGCATGTGCCAGGGTTAGTGAAGGGGCGCGCTAACCAAGACCCTGTCCCCTACCCCAACGTGGTGACTCTGGAAACAGACTTTGGTTCCGGTCTGGCTAATGGGGGCAGGAATCGGGGAGAACTACTGGTAGTGGTAGCAGTGCAAGTACGAAAAAGAAATGCAGGTCCATACGAAGAAAATGCACAAATCTCCTGGCCGACGTCTAACAAAATATTCCACAAGTTCCCGAACAAAAACAGCAGCGAAACGTCTCTGACATAAGCCCCACTCCCCAGAGTAAGGACCGAACGCAAATCTTAATCTACGGAGCAGGAGACTCCGTACACAAGCTCGACATGTAAGTCAAAGGTTACGTCACAAATTACCAATTTCTCTGTCGATAAGGAGACTGGTAAACATAAAAGGATGAGATGTGCATCCAGTGATGAAACGTGTGCCCACATAGGGCGAAACTCGAAGCCCTGAGGAGAGGGCAAACATTGCCATCTTGATGCAACAATAAATAAGTCAGATGCGTAACGAATAAAAGTCTACCCTCGTGTTGGTACGAGAGAAGATTGCAGCTGACTCCGCATCAGTGGCCTGGTGCAGATACATGTACTGGGCATGGTTTGCCGAGCGCAAAACAAAAAGTTGCGTTTTAGTGCATAACGAAACCACCCTCCCTGGGAAAACTGTGCAAGGTTCTGTTGCGATAACAATTAACATCCCCGAAAGAACTGAGGTGGGTGATGCCTAACGGAACTGCCAGCCTTGGGGCAACCGGGCAAGGTACTATTGCAGTCACAACAAACATCCCCGGAAGAAATGGGGCGGGTGATGGTGGCGAGCGCAAAATCCTCAGTTGCGTTGCTAGCGCCGATTGAAACGACTCTCTACATTATTTGTGCTTGGCCCCAGGCCGGTATTTTCCGTGGTTAACTGCAAGTTGCCACGTACCAACGGGCGTCTAGAAAAGGTTGAGTATGTTCCTAATCCGAATGGAACTCAAAAGTGAACGGTAAAGTAAGGTCGACAATGTAAAGATCTGACAGACAGTCCCGGGGCCGAACATTGGCGATACTTTACACGATGTTTTATACGAGTAAGACGCCGTTCGAGGACAAGCTTATAAGCCCCGAGAAAAGTTCTCCGGAACGACCTCACAGTCAGAAAGGGTATTACAGCGTAACTCACTGTCTTTGCGTAAATCACAAAGCCCAAATATACAGCAAAGCTGATCGAAAAGGCGTAGATCCGGGCCGACATGGTCGGCAGAAAGGATCGTACCCTAAGGAAAGTTCACCCTAGTAAATCAAAAGCTGGCTGAAACCGGACGGGCGAGCCTAGACACCATGGGCGCACAATCGCCCCGACGTAGATCACCTCGTTCTTGCCAAAGGGCCAATTATACATCACAATAAGAATGATAAAATTGGCCGTGAAGAATGATCGAAAGAAGAAGAAGAAAACGAACTTTACTTTCACTTCAGGGGTCTTCTTCTTCTTCTTCTTCTTCACATTTGAACTCCCAACGGAGCACATATCTTCAACAAACTTCTTTAAGCTCTTCCTCTCTCCTATCATCCCTTCCAATTCTTTCGATGTTTTACCTATCCTTTTGATAGCAGTCTCCAGCTCTCTTCTCCAGGTCTCTCTCTAGGCCTTCCCCTACTCCTCTTTCCTGCGGGTTCCAAAACAGTGCCTGTCTTGCAATGCTTCCGGTCGATCTTCTCAATGCATATCTTATCCATAGCCAACGTCTCTTCCTGAGCTCTTTCTCCACTGGTATCTGCTTAGTTCTTTCTCTGAGTTCCTCTCTTCCTGAGTTCTTTCTCCACTGGTATCTGCTCAGTTCTTTCTCTGAGTTCCTCGTTCGTAATATTATCACACCATCTCAGTCCCTCTGTTCTACGTAAACATCTATTTATGAAGGTCTGTAGTTTTCTGATGGTTTATTTTGTTGTCTTCCATATTTCTGAGCCATAGAACAGCACTGACTTCATATGTGAATGAAAGATTCTCAACTTTGTGCTTGTTTTGATCTTTTTTGACTTCTATATCTTACTCAACGCAATAAAGTTTCCTCTTGCTTTTTGTATTCGTATCTTGACATCTTTGTTTGTTCCTCATTCTGTGTCTATCTTGATATCTTTGTTTGTTCCTCCTTCAATGTATATCTTGATATCTTTGTTTGTTCCTCCTTCTATGTATATCTTGATATCTTTGTTTGTTCCTCCTTCTATGTATATCTTGATATCTTTGTTTGTTCCTCCTTCTATGTATATCTTGACATCTTTGTTTGCTCCTCCTTCTATACCTACTTCAGGAGTACTTGTAATTTAAATTCCCAAGTAACGAATCAGGGTATTATGTAGTAGAACTGACTATCTTGGTATCATGTAGTAGGACTGACTATCTTGTGCATATCGAAATTTGTATTGGCCGCACATCCCGAAATGTCCACGGCACGGGATCACTAGGACAGAGTGTTACCAACGTCGCTACTGAGGACCTCTAATAAAGATTTGAAATTGCAGTCTGCCCTCACTTGTGGAATGTAAATTGCATTGTAAGTTCCCTGACCTCATGTTTCTAAATGCAACTGACATACAGAAAGACAATGAGCATTTATCTGCAGAGAACACAACAAAGAATGACAATAGAGGACAAAATACCAACAACATATTTGAGATATAGATTTTATTAGCGACATCTTTTTTCTTGTATTCATCAAATAATTATTGCAAAAATAAAAAAATAAAAACATTGATCGCACAATATGTCCTGCGCTAGTAATCTGAACTTTAAAAAAATGTTAACGTATGTACATTATATAATAATAATAATAATTTTCTGACCGTTTATACGTTACATAGCGTCTGCAAGCAATTTCTCCATATCGCTCTATCCTGGGGAACTCGCTTAATCTCTTCCGTGGAACTGAGACCGATATTCCTTGCCTCTCTCAGAAAAGTTCATTTCAAGTTCTCCTTAGGTCACCCTCTCTTTCTTGAACCCTTTGCCTCCCACTTCAATGCCAGCTTTGATATTCATTGATCATTTCTTCTCAAGGTGTCCCCAACATATCTCCATCTTCTACTTCTTATAACAGTTGTTGAAAGTATAATATAAGACAAACATATACTTTAATACTTAATATAGCTTTCAATGTTTGACAAAAATAGTTTTCATGACAGCGTCATTTGAGAACGTTGCCTTGCCCGCCTGCCCATCGTGTTCGCAGCGTGTTGGGCGACGAGTGAAAAGCCTCCCTGTGAGTGTGGTTCAATTTCGCGGGCTGGCAGAAATGCCACATGTTCTCCAGATTTACGGTGTTCGTGGCACCGAACCGAAGGGTTACGATGTCCATGGCACCGAGCCGAAGAGCTGAAAGCTCAAGTGTTTCTGGATTGAAATGAGAACGTTGCCTTCATTATCATACATTGTGTAAAAAAACATTTTCGCGGGTGTTGAAGGGGTTAAGACGATTACCATGCGTTACGTAAGTTGTGTGTTCGAATGTCGACTACGTCATTCAGTTCATATTTACATTACCTTTCCAGAGATCCCTTTTAATGTTGTTGGAGCTACGGAGTAGGTTGTGGGTTGGAATGTGGACTACGTCATTCAGTTCACATTTACATTACCTTTCCAGAGATCCCTTTTAATGTTGTTGGAGCTACGGAGTAGGTTGTGGGTGGAATTTGGAGTGCGTTATTCATTTCACATTTGCCTTACCTTTCCGGATATCCCTATGAATGTTGTTGGAGCTACGGAGTAGGTTGTAGGCTGGAATGTGGACTGAGTTATTCATTTCACATTTGCATTACCTTTCCAGAGATCCCTATGAATGTTGTTGGAGCTACGGAGTAGGTTGTGGGGTGGAATTTGGAGTGCGTTATTCATTTCACATTTGCATTACCTTCCCGGAGATCTCTATGAATGTTGTTGGAGCTACGGAGTCTGTGATTTGTGCAACATTATCAGCCGGTGGCGGGACATTTCTGCCGAGAGAGACAAAGAGATTTTGGAAAACCCGGTTTAATTGTAGTGAATACTTCGCTTACTTTCTATTGTCCTAGTTTACAATATGGCTCTCTGTCGTTAAGCCGTTTGCCTTGTGTTTGAAAGACATCAGTTCGAATTCAAACCCCTCTATTCTGTTCACGAGAGCATTTCTCCAAAGAATCCTATGATTATTTCTAGAGCGACAGAGTCCGTACTGTGCGCAATATTCTCGGCAGATGGTTTAGCATTTCTGCCAAGTCGGACCGAGCGATATGGGGAAATCGTGTGCAACAAAGACAGTAATTTGACGTTACATCATTTGCTAATTTTTAAGCTCGTGGGGTGCCGGAGCTCGCAAGGGAAGCAAAGAATAGTACCACTGGGAACTACAATGCATGTCGTAAGAGGCGACTAATGTAGGCACTAGGAATGCTACCCTAGTAAATACAAAGCAGCGCAGAAATCTGATGTGCTGGCCTACTTGTAGGCGCATAACTGGAGCAACGTACAATCGTTCTTAAGCTCAGATCACATATAAATCACAAAGAGTGGTTGACATGTGGATGATATGGAGTGTTCAAAGAAGAAGAAGTAGAAGTTAATTTTTAAACAAATTTGAAACAGTTTTCTCTCATGAAACAGCTCTGACTGGTTCTCATAGAAACAGCTCTGACTGGCTCTCATAGAAACAGCTCTGACTGGCTCTCATAGAAACAAATTTGAAACAGTTTTCTCTCATGAAACAGCTCTGACTGGCTCTCATAGAAACAAATTTGAAACAGTTTTCTCTCATGAAACAGCTCTGACTGGCTCTCATAGAAACAAATTATAACTGACACAATTATACAGTATAAATAAGTAGATATAATACTACAAAGTTAGGTTTAATGTTTTACAAACGTTACCATTAACTCATCTGTACAATAGCCGTGTCTTATCCAACAATATACATACACCCTCTATGGCTGGATAAAAACCAAAACGATGCTGACTGGATTTGAAGACACAGAACTCTTCTTCTTCTTCTTCGCGTTCGTTCTTTACGACCAATTTTAATCACTGTGATTTGTTTGATATTTGCCAAGAACGTGTATACGTTGCACATTTATTTGGTAGGCCCCTAAACGCATATATTTCTACACGTTTAGGACATGTTGAAGCCAAACCTCCTAAGTCGCCTCTTACGACATGCGTGGCAGGTAACAGTGGTTCTATTCTTTACACCTCAAATTTGGGCCCCGGTAACCACTCGGGCGTGACACAGAACTAATCTGGGGCAGCTTTCTGATGATTGACATTTTTCTTGTGAGGTGAGTGACATATAATTTAATGATGTTGTGTTATGACTATTTGTACGTATGCCTAGATGAGTTTAGTGGAACTCGATGTAACCAGCAGATAATTTTTGGCGGGAATGAGCACAGTGAACCCTACCACTGTATCTGTATCAGTGAACAGCACATAGACCATATTCAGCTAGTGTTAAGACAACCCAGTTCTCCTCTATATGGAGTGGATAACAAATCCAAAGAAATATCAGTACGTCAGTGCTATTTATGATTGATTGATTGATAGAACCATCATCATTGCACATCGATGAGTTTTTGCTCTTTCTGACATAAAAAGATCTCAGCTGCAGTGCACGAACTCCGTAGTACCGGCGAGGTACCCTCGTAAGTTTGAAGACGGTGTAGATATTTTTGTAGAAAATTTATTTTAATCTTTTCTAATGAATGTTGCACAGGCAGCTGGTTTTTTTTTTTTTTTTTCGCAGAAGCACTTGAGCTTTTCAGCTCTTCGGCTCGGTGCCATGGACATCGTAACCCTTCGGTTCGGTGCCACGAACATCGTAAATCTGGGGGACTTTTTTCTGCAATCCCGCGGAATTGAACCAGCACACACAAAGGGATAGTCACCCGTAGTCCAACGCTCTACGAACACGCTGGGCAGACGGGCAAGGCAGCTGTTTTACAGCCTGCTCTTCTCGATTTTGAATTGCTACGGATTCTTTTACGTGTTCAAATTAAACACAGTACCTAAGTTTTATCGTTCGTTTACGGTAGGACTAGGAACTCGATCTCACCTACACTGAGATCAGGGATCTCTGGAAAGACATCCAGATGGCTTCACTGGGGAGCAAACCTGGTACCTTTGTCACGAGAGACGAGTACCTAACCACTACGCCACAGTTAGGGGATAACAAATCCAAAGAAACATCAGGTCGTCAATCCTACTCATGAGCTACACAGCAGTGTGCCGAACGACAAGTGCTCAATAGCTGCTGGATTATCGTAGACAAAGAAGAATATTTATTTGCTAGTTTACAACTTTAATTTCATGATAAACACAAAAAGATCAAAGTTCAACACAATCTTTCTCCCCACATTACGTTACCAGTGCCAAACCTGGACGCTGACATCAAATAATAGAAGAAAACTAGTCACAGCAGAGATGAAGTGTCTATGCAGAATGCTGGAGGTAACACGAAGAGACAGGTTTAGAAATGAAGACATCAGAAAAAAGTGAGTACAACATCAGTACTGAACTTCATCAAGAAATAACAAATTAAATGGTTCGGCCACATACGCAGATTACAACAGACTGTGCATATCAAAGAGCAACGTTGCTCCGATACAATGGATACAAAGCAAAATGCCAGACACGCAAAAGGTGAACCTCAGAGATAACAGAAGCAACGAAAGACGCTTTATGAAGCGAACACAAGGGCTCGTTCTAGAAATCTCTTCTTATCCTGACGATGTGAGGCAAAACATGTTTGGGGGAAATAAAAGGTAATATATGCTTTCTATATCCACAATACTACCTTTTTTTCCTATTCTTCCATTTTCTCATTACATAATTCTCTTTAATTCTTTATATCTGATTAAATAGATCTATTTGTTCTGTTCTATGTTCATGGCATTTTGAGAAGAACGCTTCTGTAACATTTATATGAGAAATCAATGATGTGTTTTTAATCTGAATGGCTAAATGTCCATCTCGCACCAGTATGTCGCCACTTGAAATATTTCTTCTCTTAGATCTCTCTTATTTTTTTTATGCATGTTTATTCCCACAATAAATATTTAGCCATCTTATTTGTTTTGCATGATAATGTTTGAACTATTTTTAATTTCTCTTCCCATTTTTCAATTACTTGTTATCAATGAACCAGGAAATTCGAAATTGATTGCTAATTCCAATTTCTCCCAATCAATAAATATATCATTTGACATTTTCATTTCATCAGTTGTTCGTGATCAGGTCATTATATTTTGCCTACGTACTGGATACTGCAGACTCAACAAACACTTACATAGATTATGAATAAGTCAAACAGCTCTCTGTCAGTGTCAGCAGGTGGAACAGACACCGGAGCATGTCCAGCAAGACTGTCCTATCCTGAGTGAACAGAGAAGAAACATGTGGTCACACCCAGGTGATGTAAAAAATTAAGCTTTGGAGAAACCTGACAGACCTAAAGCTGACTGCCCAGTTTATGGTCCACAGTAAACGAAGCGCATGACCAGAGATCACCGAAGAAGGAAACCTGACAGACCTAAAGCTGACTGCCTAGTTTGTGGTCCACAGTCAACTAAGAGCATGACCAAAGATCGCTAAAGAAGAAGAAGAAGAAGAAACTGATTGATAGCTAATTCCAATTTCTCTCCATCGATAAATATATCTTCGGACATTTTCATTTGATCAGTTGTTCGATTTCCTGATCTATACATTGTGTATTCACATTTTATTTGAATTATTATTATTAATTTCTCAATTCTTATATGAAAATCGTTGCATAACCTAAAGGACGTAGCCATCAACCACCACAGTAAACGAGTCATTGATTTTCTAGGCACCACTTATACGTTCAGTAGTTTGCCATTGCTTTCTGAACGATGAGGTCTATTTTTACCTTTTGTAAAACTCCTACGGAAACGAATTTGCTTCCAAACTTGCCCGCCGTGGGGTTTGAGCCAGGTACGCTTGAGTTTGTGATCGAGATCACTACCGCTTGAGCTACATACGCTCACAATTCTTATATAAAATGGTTATAAGACAAATTAATATCTAATTTAGAAAGGAATACAACCAACCACCAATAACAGCATATAGTTAAAAATAGATCAGGTTGTAGAGCCAAGGGAAGATCCAAATAAAGATGGATAGAAAATATCAAGAATACACTAAATAAACACGGATATAACACAACATGGGCGCATCATCTGACCATGAATGGAAATTGAAGCTCACACCCCCGCTACTTTCAACGTCAATTGAACAACCAAACCCCATCATCTACCTGGGGAAAGACAATATAACTCTGTTATCATCTTGTAGCAATAGCGTAACATCTAGCCATTGCTACATAGTTTTACTGCAGCCTTGTTATCATCTTGTAGCAATAGCAAAACACCTGCCATTGCTACATAGTTTTACTGCAGCCTTGTTATTATCTTGTAGCAATAGCGAAACACCTTCCATTGCTACATAGTTTTACTGCAGCCTTGTTATTATCTTGTAGCAATAGCGAAACACCTAGCCATTGCTACATGGTTTTACTGCAGCCTTTCCTTATATTGATAATATTTATCATTGTGCATAATGTCGTTTATTCTGCTTTCTCCAGTTAGAAAGGTTTCAAATTGTACTTTTTTAACTATCTTCTCTTAAATTCTTCCAGGTCATCACCATCATCAAATAGCTTGACTTGAGTAGAACTTTGCCACATTAACAGTCCTTCAGAATTTCTTTCAAATGCCTGATGTTCTGCATCTGCAGTGGTCATGCTCAAACCACTAGTTTCATCCTGAATCCATCTTCTCTGTTGTCTTCCTATTCTCATCTTTGCTGGGATGCCTCTTTCCATGATGGTCTTCTCCAGCCCTTCGTGTCTCTTTATAGGTCCAAAATACCCCAATTTTCTCATTCGTATTAGTAGCATCGGGTGTAGTATCAGTATCGATTTCAGCAGTATCAGTATCGATTTCAATCTGAAATGGGGACATAATAAATAAGCGAGTATATATATATATATATTCATGATATGCGTTCTCTCTCAACAACAACAACAGCCTGCAAGAGAAGACAGCTTAACTAGAAACAGCTGTGTCTGAATATTCATGGGGAAAAAACAAAAAATCATGAGATTAAATGAAAATTTCAGAGAACTGATCACACTGAGAAGAGTACCATTAAGGAGGTGGACACATTTATATATCTGGATAGTGTTTTCAACATTCAAGGTGGCACAGATGACGATGTGAATCCTGGCTCGATAACACTGAGCTCCGCGAGAAGCTGTACGGAGAGACGGAGTACCTAAAAACAACGGTAGAATTCATGAAAAGATTTGGTTCATCGGTATAGACTGGGATCGAGAGAGAGAGATGACGATGTTAGGGTTAGAACACAAAAGGCAAGATCATCATTTGCCATTCCGAAGAGCTATAGAGTTCAAGAATGATCAGGAATAAAATTAAGATAATGATATTTAAGTAAAATGTCAAGGCTGTCCTTCTGTATGGAGTGGAGACAAGGAGACCAACTAAGTGGAACGTCAAAAAGTTGCAGACATTCATCAATAGACGCCTGTTCAGGATACTTGATTAGCGTTGGTATGACAGGGAAACAGGGAACTGTGGGATATAGCGGGACTACGGCAGATGGAACAAGAGATAAGGAACAGAAGGTGGTGATGGATAGGACACAAACTGAGGAGACATCCTGACAGCATCACAAGACAGTCGCTTCGAGGGAACCACCAGAGTAATAGAGGCAAGGAAAAACACAGCAGCACATGGAGGTGGGAGTTGGATAGAGGATGTAAAAACATGTGGAGTGATTGGAAAGATCAGGCAAAGATGGCCTTGGATAACAAGGCTTGGAAAACCTTGTTGCATACCTATGCCTTCCTATTCTTTCCGGTTTATGGTGAAGAAGAAGAAGAAGAGATATATATTAGTGCTTTTTTCGTCCCAATAAACCATAGAGGTGTATCGATGGTGCATTGCAGCTTTAGTTGATAATATACATTTCAATGTGGAAGTGACATTCTCTGTCACTATTCTCACAACTAAATGATGCGACAAGTCTCCTGATATGATGAGATTGCACCCTTGAGTAAGGTCTCTTTAGTCTGATTATTTAGTCAAACTGTACTCAAAATGAAAATGCCCACTTCGCAACTTCTCAGTGTACATCTATCTTTAACGACTGTTTCCCACATGCATTTTTTATGT
Source organism: Arion vulgaris (assembly GCA_020796225.1). Lineage (NCBI taxonomy): Eukaryota > Metazoa > Mollusca > Gastropoda > Stylommatophora > Arionidae > Arion > Arion vulgaris. The sequence goes on from CM036767.1 coordinate 30,963,954, forward strand.
CGATCCACACATTGTTGATTACAGATTACATTATATTACATTTATGATCTTTCATATAATCTGTGTCTCCTAGTCATAGAGAAAATCCTTGGAAATTCAACCTGTTATCATGAGCAGGATGTGATGCAACAACGGGAAACAGCTGGATTTTAGAAGTGTGGACATAGTAATAATTTTTGCACTCTACTACACTCGTTACTGTCTATATAGCAATATATATATATATATATCGATATATTATATATATATACTCAAGCATCTTAATAATAATGGGAGGTTTCAATGCTAAAGTTGGCAAAGATGGAACAAGAGAAGAAAAACAGATAGCAGGAAAACACATCATAGGTAGTACTGATAACTATTTGTGCCGAAAATGGTCCGGTGATAGCAAACACGATGTTCCAACAACATGCTAGAAGGTTAACTACCTGTACGTCACCAGACGGGAAGACCAAAAACCAAAATTTAATATTACAATAGAGAAGGAGATCAAACATAACAATTTTATTAGCGTCAAAACGTACTGGTTTTAGTTTCTTCTGTAATTTTCTTGGTTTAAATTTCAGTATGGTCATTAAAATCCTGAAGAATTACAGAAGTGTCCTTCGTATATCGTGGACAGAGAAGAGAACAAATATATATATCAAGAGAGAACTCAAAATCAAAGAAAACTGGCTGATGCTAAAAATAAGAAAGAGAAAATTGAGGTATTTTGGACATATAAAAAGACATGAAGGGCTGGAGAAGACCATCATGGAAGGAGGCATACCGGCAAAGAGAAGAAGAAGAAAACCACGGAGAAGATGGATTCAGATTTAACTGATGGTTAGAACATGACGGCTGCAGAAGCAGGACATCTAGGCTCCGAGAGAGAGAAATTCCGAAGGACTGTTGGGATGGCAAAGTTTTGTTCAGCACAAGCTATTCGATAATGTTGATGACTCAAGCATACATATAAAGATTAAATGTATTTTTTTCAAATATGTATCCAAGTGACATATATTAAGTGAGATCTTTATGTGTAAACAGTATTGAATTTCATTATTATATTCCACGCAAGGAGATAACTCATATTTATTGTACTTGTTGGTCTACGCTCTATGATATAACACCAGCAAAATAATCGTTTTATGTTGAAAGTTGAGTTCTTGACTTAAATAAGCTTTAATTATCAACCTAACAAACAAACAAAAGGACGTATTGTAATGTGTTACTAGTAAACGCAGTCTTTGTGGCTAAAGTTGTTAAGACTTTGCCTTGAATTCTGAAGGTCGTAGGTTCGAATCCGAACCGCGCCGTTCGGTTCACATGTGCATTTTCCCCCAGATACCTCTAGGATTGTTGCTGGAGCTTACAGAGTTTGTGCTTTTGTAATACTCTAGACAGGGGGCGTGTCCCTTCTATGGAGAGGAAACGAGCTATATGGAGTAAAACCCGGTGCAATAAATCCAATTCTACGACTTAAGGTCCGTTTTTAGACTAGTATAGGGAGTACACATGTATTTATAACTCTAGACACAATGCAATAAGTTACTACCCGTTTTTATTTTATTTTTTAAATTGATTTTCCGATCTAGAAGCACTTGAGCTTTCAGCTCTTCGGTTCGGTGTCATGGACATCGTAACTCTTCGGTTCGCTGCCACGAACACCGTAAATCTGGAGAACGTGTGGCTTTTCTGCCATCCCGCGGAATTGAACCGCACTCACAGGGGCTTGTCACCCGTCGTCCAACGCTCTACGACTTTTTATACAAGATCTCCATATCAAGAAGCATTGGCTCATAAATAAAATCATGTCCCAAAAGATGAATTTTTTTGGAAACATTAAACGCCACAGTGGTCTGGGGAGAAAGGTAATGGAAGGCATGGTTCCTGAAATAGAACGCAGGGGACGACCAAGACGAAAATGGCAGCAGAACATCAAAGAAACCTTGAACATGTCTCTAGAAGAGGCCGGAGAGCTTGCAAGAGACAGAGAAAGCTTTTCAGGCGGGCTGTGATAAGTGCGTCGTTCCGCAAGGGACATGCTACTACTTGACTGTAAATTTGCTCAGTAACTAACACACACACATATATATATATAATTTGTATATATGCATTTTAGTATATAGTGTTTTTACATTCTTTATTATAATGAAGCTCATTACTAGAAATATTCACGTACAAGCTTTGTCATTTTACTAGTTAAGGTTATATACCGCATTTATAACTTTTAGCGCATAGTATAAAAGTTATTTCCCTTAATATAATCTGGAAAAAAACATATTCCCATAGTATCTATGCTCTGTACAAATACATTTTATATTTCATTATATTAATAAAATATAACTTTGCTTGCGTAATAAAAAATAAAATCTTAAAATTAATTATTGGTATCAGTGTATAATCGTCGAAGAGCAGTTTTTCAGACTTAATCTTGATACACCAAATACGGACACAGTATGCCATGTGCATGGAGAATTTATTCATTGCTTTCTCTTGTGATACGCTTAGGTTTTCAGATTCGATAGAAGCAAGGCGGTCAACACGCAAGATTTGTTCATAGCAAGCATGGCGTTGTTGGTCAGCATGCTAGTTGTCCACATCTTCATTTATCCTTTTTTTCTCTCCTAGTTTTCAACAATTTGGCATTGAAAAGATACGCAATTGAACTTTGTTGTCAGAAGTTAACTGAGACGTATGTTTTTGAAGCTTTTGAGAAACCAATAGAAATATATTTAGAAATACGATGTTATATTTATATTTCTCTTTGAGCAACGACACACAATGGAGGGATGGGATCAACATCACGCAGACCATCTGAGAGTTTCATTGTTTCTCTGGTAGCAGATTGAGATTAGGTGTACATTAGAAAATTACAGGTGGATACTTGTAGAATTTGATTTTACAACAATGTGCTTACACAGCAAGTGCACTAACCGCCCCACTATCGCGACTCTCTCAATATAACGTCAATTTAGTTAAGTTTAGTTCTTCTTCTTCAAATGCTCCATATCGATCACTTGTTAACCACTCTTTATGATTTGTATATGGTCCGAGCCTAAGAGCGATTGTACGTCGTGCCAGCTATGCGTCTACAAGTAGGCCAGAACATCCGATTTCTGATACGCTTTTTATTTAATAGGATAGCTTCCCTAGTCCCCTACCTCAGTCTCCTCTTACAACATGCCTTGTAGGTCACAGTGTTACTATTCTTTGCTCCCTTGAGAGCCTCGGCAACACACGGGCGAAGTTTAGTTCAACTCTTCTGATTGACATCCTTGAAGATTGAGCATGTCCATACTAGCATCGTCCTTCAATGTAGCAGCCATCTTAATATTCCCATGTCCGCTGTTCTTAAGTGATATTATTTGACGTATTGCTTCCCTCTATATACCGTAGACAGCACCGGCGAGCATGTTCTCTCTTAACTCCCATGTCAAGCAGGCAACCCAATATCCAATATCTGTGATTCTGTTTCCGCATATTTGGAAACAGACAGCACTTATGATATCTGCATTGATCATATATCTCTCACTTGCTATATATTCTCTTTCGCCCCTAGGAAAGCATATGTCCGCAACCAAGGCCATCTTTTCCAAATCTCTCCACTCTCTCCCAATTGTTTTGCATTCCGTCTCCATCTCTCGTTTCCATGTGTTCCTGTTTCTTCTCTTACCTCTATTTCCTTTAGGGTTCCATCGGAGAAACTATCTCGTGATTCTGTTAGGGGATTTCTTCAGTGTATTTCCTATCCATTGACACCTTCTGCTACTTATCTCTTGTTACACGTGTCGTTGTTCCGCTCTATCCGTCGCCACCTTCTGTTACTTATCTATAGTTACACTTGTCGTTGTTCCGCTCTATCCGTCACCATCTTCTGCTACTTATCTCTTGTTACACTTGTCGCTGTTCCGCTCTATCTGTCGCCACCTTCTGCTACTCATCTCTAGTTACACTTGTCGTTGTTCCGCTCTATCCGTCACCATCTTCTGCTACTTATCTCTTGTTACACTTGTCGCTGTTCCGCTCTATCTGTCGCCACCTTCTGCTACTCATCTCTAGTTACACTTGTCGCTGTTCAGCTCTATCCGTCGACACCTTCTGCTACTTATCTCTAGTTACACTTGTCGCTGTCCCGCTCTATCCGTCGCCATCTTCTGCTACTTATCTCTTGTTACACTTGTCGCTGTTCCGCTCTATCTGTCGCCACCTTCTGCTACTCATCTCTAGTTACACTTGTCGCGGTTCAGCTCTATCCGTCGACACCTTCTGCTACTTATCTCTTGTTACACTTGTCGTTGTCCCGCTCTATCCGTCACCATCTTCTGCTACTTATCTCTTGTTACACTTGTCGCTGTCCCGCTCTATCCGTCACCATCTTCTGCTACTTATCTCTTGTTACACTTGTCGCTGTCCCGCTCTATCCGTCGCCATCTTCTGCTACTTATCTCTAGTTACACTTGTCGTTGTCCCGCTCTATCCGTCGCCATCTTCTGCTACTTATCTCTTGTTACACTTGTCGTTGTCCCGCTCTATCCGTCGCCATCTTCTGCTACTTATCTCTAGTTACACTTGTCGTTGTCCCGCTCTATCCGTCGCCATCTTCTGCTACTTATCTCTAGTTACACTTGTCGTTGTCCCGCTCTATCCGTCGACACCTTCTGCTACTTATCTCTTGTTACACTTGTCGTTGTCCCGCTCTATCCGTCGACACCTTCTGCTACTTATCTCTTGTTACACTTGTCGCTGTCCCGCTCTATCCGTCGCCACCTTCTGCTACTTATCTCTAGTTACACTTGTCGTTGTCCCGCTCTATCCGTCGCCATCTTCTGCTACTTATCTCTTGTTACACTTGTCGCTGTCCCGCTCTATCCGTCGACACCTTCTGCTACTTATCTCTTGTTACACTTGTCGTTGTCCCGCTCTATCCGTCACCATCTTCTGCTACTTATCTCTTGTTACACTTGTCGTTGTCCCGCTCTATCCGTCACCACCTTCTGCTACTTATCTCTAGTTACACTTGTCGCTGTCCAGCTCTATCCGTCGACACCTTCTGCTACTTATCTCTAGTTACACTTGTCGCTGTCCCGCTCTATCCGTCGCCATCTTCTGCTACTTATCTCTTGTTACACTTGTCGCTGTCACGCTCCATTCCCCATAACCCCTGCATATTCAGGTGTGTAACGCCAGTACACTTTATTAATACATGACTGCTATATTCTGTTTACCCATTTATTGTGAAGCTTACCTGCATCGATTTTCTTACTATCATTGTATGCCTTGAATTTTGTTCTAAAATCGCAGTCAGATCAGTTATCGTCATTGTCATAGTTATTGGTCACTAAACAGACATCATTGCACTCCGGGTAGACCCATACGTGCTCAGTTTGTCCCCCCCCCACCCCGCCCAACATATATCGAAGAGTATGCATACTAATGGTTCCCGTCTCTCGCTGATTAAACACATTCCTCACTCTGCCCCTCAGACATCCAGTTCTACTTTAACAACGGGAAACACCAAAGTGATTAAAACGTTGGATCGATTCAATATCTATTTTAGTGTCTTCATCCAACAGGCAGTCACGAAGATACCGAAGAACATCCCTCTTATACATCTTCAACGCCCCAACAATTGATGCTGTTGATGCAAGCCTGTCCGCTCTCTCAGTACCGCAAACACCTTCATGTCCAAGACAATCTCGTTGGGATGAAAGTCAACAACAAACATACACTAAATTGTCTCAGATACTGGACTGATTGCGAGAATTCGAGGTTAAATTTGGACATGCCAGACAGTGAGTGTCATCTCCAGGGTATATATATATATATATATAGAGAGAGAGAGAAGGTATACTACTAAATGTCTCATGGGTACGGCGGGCGAGTGGCCTTTGTGATGGTTGTTGCAGCGGAGGATGGAGCACACATAGGAATGCTCAATGTGCCATGACTTCGATCGAATAACGTGAAATGAAAATCGTGGCATTTCCTTTACAGGACTTAGCCATCAACAGCAGTAAACGATTCGTCGGTTTTCTAGGCACCACTTATACGTTCAGTAGTTTGCCATTGCTTTCTGAACATGAGGTCTATTTTATTGTTTGTAAAAATCCATAGGAACTAATTTGCTTCCAAACTTGCCTGCCGCGTAGTTTTAACCAGGTACGTTTGGGCTGTTATCGAGATCACTGCCGCTTAAGCTATAGACTATTACATAACATTAAACTGAATTGCTTATTATGTAACCTAACAGAATCTAACACACAAAGGTTATACTGACCAGTGACCTCACAACAACCGTACATAAACTAACACACAAAGGTTATATTGACCAGTGACCTCACAACAACCGTGTTAAGTGATAAATGAACAAAGTTAATGTATCACACTCAACATCAGACTTTTAATTTTCCATACATAATTAGAATAGAGAGAGAAAACGATAACTATAATTAACGCACTTGTCGATAGTTGCATGAACACATTTCACTGGAGGTTAAGATTTATTCCGATCGTATCGGTTCTCATTTCAACCAATCTTCTAATCGCTGACAGAAACATTGGGAACTCTTGATATTGATTACATCCTTCTTCTTCTTCTTCTTCGACGGTTCCATATCGACAATTTGTTAACCACTCTATGTGATTTGTGTGTGATCTAAACCTAAGAGCGACTATATTTTGTGCCAGTTATGCTTCTACAAGTAGCCCAGCACATCAGATTCCTGCGATGTTTTTATTTACTAGGGTAGCTTCCTAGGTCCTACATCAGTCGCCTCTTACGACATGCCTTGTAGATGACAGTGGTACTATTCTTTGCTTCCCTTGCGGGCCCTGGCACCATGAGGGCGGATTATACCCTCCCCTGTGTACCGTTGTTTCAAAGACAAGTATGTGTCTAACACTACATGTCCATATGTACCAGCTATGAACGTCTGCCCAGCGTGTTCGTAGCGCGTTGGACGACTGGTGACCAGAGCCGGATTAGCCTAGTAGCAGAAGTAGCAAATGCTACGGGCCCCGCGCTTCTAGGGGCCCCGCGCCTATGTGACAGATGAAAATGGAAAAAATAACCAGATGTTATATCAAAAACACGCAAGCTGTCTGAATTTTTAAATGTCGTGTGATGGTGCTGAATCCAACGAAATCGAAGCAGAAAATACAGAAGACGTGTCCTACTGTGTAGTAGATGAAAACAGTGCTATAGAAGAATCATCATTACCAATATTACCATTAAGATCAGCAACTCTTCACGATTTAGCCACATTTTTCACAAGACAAACTGAAATCGAATGTACAACAAGTCCTCCCAATTTAGCCATATCAACTCCAAGCCAAAGAGAGGCAGAAAGCACAGCACATGCTTCTAATGTAGCAACATCATCTACAAGCCAAAAACACAACGAAAGTAAAATGTAATCCAACGATATTGGTGAATGGCCAAACAACTTCAAACAATCCACGATTTTGTCGAAAGTCGTTTTTCACATACACACATACACCAACAAACAAAACTCACGTGAAAGATTGGTTGTGTTATACAGAAACTAAAGGACAACTGTTCTGTTTTGTTTGAAAAGTTATTGATTTAGGCTGTACCATAGAGTGACTGGTGTATTTGGAATACTCCGGCAGTTAAAATCTATTACAGAGGAAGAGATCTTGAAAAGAACTCCAAATATTGTCAGCTCTTACCAAGAGGATTTGGAAGAAAGCCTAGGCGACGAACTTATGCAGTTCACTGAACTTCTTAAAACTAATGTAGCTGCTGCTATTTGCAACGAAAAGCATGAGGCTCTAGAACTGCAATTTTATAAACTTATAATGGAACATTTATTAGAGTCGTGTTTCCCAAATGTAGAAATAGTCTTACGAATTTATTTGTCTTTAATGATTACTAACTGCAGCGGAGAACGTTCTTTTCAACATTAAAGTGTATAAAAAGTGAGTTAAGAAACATGATGGGACAAGATCGTCTAAATAACCTCACCTTAATGAACATTGAATGTAATTTACTTAGAGAAATTGATTTGTCTAGTATTATCTCTAAATTTGCTCACATTAAATCAAGAAAAGTTTGTTTGTAAAAGTTGTGTTTTATTTTATTATCATACAAAACCTAGGGCCCCGCGCTAAAATTTGCTACGGGCCCCGCGCTAGACTAATCCGGCACTGCTGGTGACTATCCTTCTATGTGTGCAGGTTCAATTCCGCGGGATGGCAGAAAAAGCCACAGATTCCCCAGATTTACGGTGTTCGTGGCACCGAACCGAAGGGTTACGATGTCCATGGCACCGAGCCGAAGAGCTGAAAAGCTCAAGTGCTTCTCGATCGGAAAAAAAATGTACCAGCTATCATGAAAACTGATTCGTTACATGTACTAATTAGTATATAAATGTGAGAGTATTTCATGAGAGTTGAGAAATGTACAGCTTACAGTACAGTGACGTAGAGTTGGATAAATACGATATGGGACACATCTGCTGTTCATCTTCATCAGGTGCTGTGTTGGCTTTCATATATCATCGATCTCCACAAATCTCTGTCTCGGGTGTCTGCTATCATCTCATATGTTGGCAATCTTCCGTGCCAAGGAAGTCAGGCTATCAAAAATTGTATCTCTCTGTCTTCCCCTGTCTAGTCTACCCTTGATTTTACCGGTTTTCACAATGTGTTCTAAATCACCCCTCCTCATCTCACGCCCAAAAAATGATGACTGCCTCTTTCTTATATTGATGATAAACTTTCTCTGTGTCTTGACCTCCTCATTCAACACCTCCAATTAGTCATTTTTGCAGTTCATGGGATTCTCCTCATTCTGCACTCATTGTGGCTATCAGTGATTTTCATCTGAGGTTAGCATGAACAAAATTCAGAAACTAAGATTCTTATCAGAAATATGTGAATGACGTTGCAAATAGTAACTGGTCGTACAAATTAGTCATCGAGACGTACGGCAAAGAGAGATTTGCATAGCCAGTCTTCTTGTTAGACTAATACATGTACGGGCGTTCGGGTTCAAGCCACGACTTTCAGAACTCAATGCAACTGCTTAATCACTTCAATACATTACTATCATACTTATACATATGTCTCTATATTAGAGCAGACCGAAAAGAAAGACATACCAAATATACTTAAAGATTGAGTAATCAACATCGAACTGGCGTGGTGGGCCACTCAACGCTGCTGGATTTGTTGAGGTGGAGATCGGAGCACCTATGGACGTGTCCGGGTTGCTCTGATGATAGTCCTTATAAAACTGATAGCCCGTCTGCCCAGCGTGTTCGTAGCGCGTTGGACTACGGGTGACTATCTCTCTGTGTGTGCGGGTTCAATTCCGCGGGATGGCAGAAAAAGCCACAAATTCCCCCAGATTTACGGTGTTCGTGGCACCGAACCGAAGGGTTACTATGTCCATGGCACCGAGCCGAAGAGCTGAAAAGCTCAAGTGCTTCTGGATCGGAAAAAAATATATAACTGATAACCTTGACATAATTAACCATTTTATTTGAACTAGAACGACAAAAACATTATCTTGTTAATTACATAATTGTAATGTCTCATTGGTTGGCGTTTTTGGTTTAGGGGATAGTGACTCGATCTATTAACACTAACGTTCTGTGTTCGAATTACGCTGCGCACAGTTTAGTTGTAAATTGTTTTGCGTGGATAATTACAAAAAGACGATGACATCACACGTTCAGAAAGCAATGGCAAACTACTGAAAGTAATAATGTCTAGAAAAATCATAAACAACGTTAAAAGTCAGAATGGTTGATTCTCAAAGTCCTGTAAAGGATATGCAATTAAGAAAACAAATATCTCATTGTCAGACTAGTTTGCTGAACCACTTTACTAAAGATACAACACTTGCATTCTTAATATAAAACAATATATATCTTCTCCTTCTTAACGTTCGTTCTTTACGACTAATTTGATTATTCTTCTTCTTCTTCTTCTTCTTCTTTTGTCGTCACACTGTTACCGGGTTGTTGCCCAGTGTCGTGGTTTTCTGTTTTTGTCTTGCGCTGTTCTAGTGGCTTGTGTGATTGTTATCTTTGCTCTTTCACAGGATTATGCTACGTCATCTAACCATCTTTTCCGTGGTCTTCCTCTTGCCTTCTTTCCCGATGTTCTGTTGTAGAAGACTCTGTATACTGTGGAGTTTGGATGTATTCTTATTAAGTGGCCAAACCACTTCATTCTTTCTTTCTCAATGTAATTCAAGCACACTTATTCTTATTGTGATATATGATTGGTCACAAAACACGTATATACTATATACGTCGTCGATTTTTCTTTATAGAAATCAATTTCTCTGATCTATAGATGCGAATTATGTGGCCTCTGTGACTAAGTGGCTAAGCCATCGTCTTGCGTTTCGAAGGTCTTGAGTTCGAATCCAGGCCTCGCCGTTCTATTCACGTGTGTATTTCTTTCAAAGTCTCCTAGGATTGTTGCCGGAGTTACGGAGTTCGTGCTCTGTGTGCAATATTCTTGGCTAATGGCGTGCTATTTCTGTGGATAGGGACCGGGCCATATGGTGTAAATTCAAGTTGAATAGTGTTATTCCTTCAGCTTTATATCCTTTACTATAAGACTGGAACAACGTGTTTTTTTTACCATTTTTTCCCATTTTCTATGTTTTTGTTTTTTTCTGTTGGCTTTATTCGTTCACATCTCCGTTATATGAATATATTACTAGCAATTTATGCATTAAGTGTATGTGAAATTATAATAAATTATTGCCACAGTCAATTAATTGTTCCATTTCTGTACATTGTATTATCAGCATCATCAGGTGCCGTGCCAGCTGGCGTAGGCGAACTTGGATCTTCACAAATCTCGGTCTCTGGTTTTTGCTATCCTCTCAGATGTGACGCTCATCCGTGCCATCAAGTCAGGCTGTATACTAGTTTCTCTCTCTGTCCGCCTCTGTCTCATCTCCTTTCGATTTTACCGGTTGTTACAATTTAAACTTGTTTTATTACATGCTTCTTCTTCTTCTTCTCTTCCCCATCGAAGGTTTCATTGCGATCATTTGTTAACCACTCTCTGTGATTTGTATGTGATCTGAGCCTAAGATTGATTGTATATTGTGTCAGTTATGCCCCTATAAGTACGCCGCACATCCGATTTCTGAAATGCTTTTTATTTACTAGGGTAACTTCCCTAGATCCTACATCAGTCACCACTTAAACATGCCTTGTAGGTCGCAGTGGTACTATTCTTTGCTTTCCTGGCGGGCCCCGGCTCCACACGGGCGTTTAGTCCAAACAAATCCTTCCATCTTCTGTCTATTGCAATTAATACTGTCGTTTTGGATATTACAAATTTTGCATTCTAACGCCTGTTGTGTCTTTAGGAGGTCAAAATTTCAGAAGAGAATCATCCTGTACCCGATATAGCTCAGTTCCTGCCTGCACCATGTAGAAATGTTAGAAATTTGAAATGCATATTATCTATTAAGCATGCCATCATCATCATCAAGTAGCTTGTCCCTTCCGAAACTTGTCTCCCATGATATCAGTGCTGAAAAACTTTCTGTTCTGTGCAAATTGACCAGCGTCAACAGCAGTCATTCTAAGATCAACAATGACATCTTGCACCCATCGTTTTTTAGGTCTTCTTCTCATTCTTCTTCCAGGCACCCTTCCCCCCAAAATGACCTTCTCTAAACACTCATGTCGTTTGATATGTTCGAAATATTTAATTGTCCTTGATTTGATGTTCTTTTATAGCTAACACTTTTTAATATCAAGCTGTTTTATAACAGAAGCATGTGTTATTTTCTCTTTCCATGATATTCTAATTATTCTTCTGTAGCATTTACATTCAAAGCAAGTACTATACAGCAAATTAAACAAAAAAGTTATCAATGGACTTGTTCTCGCTATTTTTACTTCAATTTTTTTTTTTACTGAGAAAGCTTTAACATATTCTATTATGTCTTTTATGTTTAGTACCAGATGTCTCTTATGTTTAGTAACAGATGTCTCTTATATTTAGTAACAGATGTCTCTTATGTTCAGTACCAGAGCACTATTTCATATATCATTATGTACTGAGTTCAAAACATTAATTTCTTTTTTTTTTTATTTCGATTCAGAAGCACTTGAGCTTTCAGCTCTTCGGCTTGGTGCCATGGACATCGTAACCCTTCGGTTCAGTGCCACGAACACCGTAAATCTGGAGATCATGTGGTTTTTCTGCCAGCCCGTGGAATTGAACAGCTCTCACAGTGGGGGCTTGTCACCCGTCATTCAACGCGCTACGAACACGCTGGGCAGGCGGGTATATTTTATAAATAAAAACTGGTATATTTTTCAAAGAATTACACTCTTCTTGTTGGGACACTACATATTGATCACTTGTTAACCATTCTTTGTGATTTGTATGTGATCTGAGCCTAAGAGTGAATGTAAGTTGTGCCAGTTATACGCCTACAAGTAGGCCAGCACATCCGATTCCTGCGATGCTTTTTATTTAATAGGGTAGTTTTCCTAGGTCCTACATCAGTCGTCTCTTACGACATGCCTTGTAGGTAGCAGTGGTACTATTCTTTGCTTCCTTGCGGCACCGGCCCCACACAGGCTAAATTACATTCAAGTTGCATCAAATTGATTTTGTTCATAATTTAACTTCTATTTAATGTGTTCGTTATTGAGATAATTATGATACGAATTGGCAAAGCAACATCAGCTTTTAAAAGTCTAAATAAAATATGGAACTGCAAGTTATATAGTATTAAAACTAAATTACGAATTTTCAATTCAAATGTTGTATCAATCCTAACATATGCCAGCATGAGTTGGAAAATGACTAAAGATATAGAAAGCAAGTTGAATGCATTTGAAAATGGATGTCTGCGAAAAATAATGAATATAACATGGAACGAATTCAGAAGAAGTGATGAAATCAGAGAAATGTCTGGTCAACCACTAGTGACAACTGTTATAAGAAAGAGAAGATGGAGATATGTTGGGCACACCTTGAGGAGAAATGATCAACGAATATCAAAGCAGGCATTGAAGTGGGATGCAAAGGGTTCAAGAAAGAGAGGTCGACCTAAGGAGACCCTGAAACGAACTTTGCTGAGAGAGGCAGGAAATATCGGTCTCAGTTCCATGGAGGAGATTGAGCGAGTTGCCCAGGATAGAGCGCTATGGAGAAATTACTTGCAGGCCCTATGTAACGTATAACGGTACGAGAGGAATTATTATTATTATTATTGAGATAGCTTCTTGGAAAGTTGGTACTGTCAGAACGTGTTGTCAGGTAAGTTGTCATATTGAAATAGTTAAACATTTATACGAAGACGTCGAAGCTGAAGGAATGTGAATACACCTGGTGAAGTGTGGTGTTATGTTGCATCCATGTTTGACACGGCTTCACAATTATCACACACCAATAAACACACAATAACACTAACATTCTCTCATATATATTAATTAATCTCTTTCTTTCATAGTTAAATATTTACATTTATAAATATACTAAAATGTTAGAATCTGTATTGAATAGCGAAACAAAATAAAGCTGTGCAACTTGTGTACGCCATTCAATGCTCCAAATAATGACTTGTGCTGCAGTACTGAACCTCAGCTTTAGGATAGCGTATGCCAGTGTGAGATTTGTTCTCTTTGATTAGCGATCATTTCGTTCCAATGGTCCAATTCTTTTCCTCTAGCGAACATGAACGATCCCAAAACAATGCGACCCAGCTGTTTATCTGTAGAAAACACAGTGTTTTTAGCGTAATCGTGGAACAAATATGTGTAAATCAGTTTAACAGATTACGCTTTTATGAAATAAAACTTAAAGCTTAACAACAAACAATACGATACAACTGTTTAGATATTGACATTACACACTATCTTTCACTGGCTGGAATCGCAGACTTTTATCCAAGCATGTTTTCTCAGTGACTCAATGAGTATGCTCAGGAAAATTGAAACTGGATGGGCTAAGAGACATTGGATGGAGTCGCTGGGTAGGTCTAAGCTGACAAAGATCAGTTTTATTTTTGTGCTAGGGCATGCAACTGTAAGGGTGAATGAACGTGCGGATAGGCTTGCAGGTATGGCTGCTGAACAATGTGGGCGAACAATGGACCAGGCTGATATTATAAATTCCCTAAGGGAGAGAGGCCGTGTACATGGTTTATGTAATAGTGATGAATCTACAACACTAACCAGACAGCAAGAAATTCAAGTCAAGTGTGGTATAGCTAGACAAGAACGCTATGCTGGTTGCACAGAAGAATAGTAAATCAACAAAGAACCGGTGTCGTTAGTCGCCACACGCTGAGGGAAATACTGAGGGGAGATCGGAGCACTTATGGACTAATTGGTTCGACGTGTAGTGATAATGATCCAACGACTAAACTAAACTAAACTAAACTAAACTATCTTTCAAGTATTTACTTCATAATTGTTTTTGTATTCTTCTAAAAGATTCATAAAACAAAAACGCAATGCGGGAATAAAATGTTACTTTTTCTCATAAAACAATACTTAAAGAGTGTAGAGCAACAAACGATGCAAATGTTATAAAAACACACAATGACCAATGAATATAGCTCTGCAAAATTAGGAGAACTACACCACCTTTAGATAGAAACTAATATAAAGACATCATTACTATTTTTAAGAGGCTATAGTTTCATATAACAAAGTATGACTGTAAGACATAGTTTATTAATAACGCTGCTAAAACTCACAATCACCGAAGGCACAAACAAAATTTATTCCGGATGAAATTCACAGCTCACAGTGTCGCACCAAGCATACGATTCATTATCTAGGTAACGCATACGGAATTAAAGAATAAACATGAGGAAGAATGTACTAACTACCTAGCTAAGAAGAAAAATAACACTTCAAAGTCTTAGCGACCGGCCTTCTTTTCTTCTGAACAAAAACACTACACACAAAGTCCATTTACAACGAGGAGGTTCGTGAACAAAGAGAAACCCATCCATAAAGCACAAGTTATCAACAACTTATAGCTCACACACAAATTCTCTTGGAGGAAAGGGAGGGGGCGGGGAGTCGTCGTTTCCAATTGGTCAAACAATTTGTCTTTCGTTCTGAAGGTCTGGGTTCAAATCCGAAACATGTAGTTCAATTCAGTTGTGTTTTCCTCTGAGCACTCAACACTTAGTACTGGTAGTTCGTTTTAGTTGTGTTTTCCTCTGAGCACTCAACACTTAGTACTGGTAGTTCGTTTTAGTTGTGTTTCCATGTGAACACTCAAAACTTAGTGCTGGATCTACAGTGTTCCTTCTTTTTGTAAAACTCTTGACGGGTGGTATATCATTTCTGTATAGAGGGATTAAGCCATATAGAGAAACACGTAACAATTAAAACAGTGTATAATCGTAACAAGCATTAATAGTAATAGCCATCCATTGCAAGCGATGATAACAACAGCCTCAGACGTGTGTTGCTGCACCTATCTGGTGTGTGCGAACGGGGCTGTAGAATCCAATCCTATAACACAATCCCCTCCCGCAAGTGGAGCATACATGATCAAGGCTAGACATGTGGATGATGTGTGTTATTTCTTTATGTGCAGCTCGTTTTATCTGTGACTCAACGGCACCACGATTCTCAGCGTAAGCCTTACAAGCAGTAAGAACTACTCACCCGTGTGGTACCGGGGCCCGAAAGGGAAGCAAAGAATAGTACCACTGCGACCTACAAGGCATGTCGTAAGAAGCGACTGATGTAGGACCCAGGAAAGCTACCCTAGTAAATAAAAAGCATCGCAGAAATTGAATGTGCTGGCCTACTTTTAGGCGCATAGCTGTCACAACGTACAATTGCTCTTAGGCTCAGATCACATAGAAATGACACAGAGTGGTTAACAAGATATTGAGCGTTCGAAGAAGAAGAAATAAAGCATTACTGACTGACCTTTATGTCCACTCATATGCTGCATGATAGCGATAGTTATACTGACTGTATCCAGGCTGATTGTGGGTATCTTGAATGTGAAAGACTCATTGAAGTTAGGACTGAAGTTCTTCTTCACAACTTCTGTCTTTTTTGTCTTTACTGGTTTGTTTTGCATCATCAGAGTTAGTTTGGCGTATGTATCTGAAATATATTAATATTATGTTTGTATGTGAGCGCCTGTAGTTCAAACTTCGCGCGTGCAGTTTGGAAGCAAATTCGTTCCTGTGGAAAATAACGGTATAAATAGACTTCACCGTTCAGAAAGCAATGGCTTAACATTTTTGGATTCTCCGAAAGGAGTTAATTCTTATTTTCATGTTTGTTGGCCTACACGCTCTGATATAACCAATAAAAGGTTCGCCTTAGGTTGAAAGGGGTATGCCTCGGCTTAAAGAGGCTTTAATCCCCTAATAAACAAACAAACAAAGCAATGGCAGAACTACTGAACGTATAAGTAAGTAAAGAAAAGTAAAGGAACCCTTTCATACCTCGTGGTATATAGGTCATTACAGTGTTAGGCCTGTATTTTCATTGACCGTCGGCACACGATGGGTGATGTGGTCAGCATCACGCCGGCCGCCTTTACTTTCCCAGAGCATGTCTGGTACCCAGTTGAGGCTGGGTCGACCTGAGAGCCGTCGCGGTCGGGAAAAATTCGACGCGCATTGCGGGAGCTGAGCCCAGAGCACCAGCATTGCGAAGAGAGTTCACTACGAGAGAGAACAACTACGCTACAGCGGCTCACGAACGTATAAGTGGTGTCTAGAAAATCGACGACTCGTTTACTGTGGTTGCTGGCTAAGTCCTGTAAAGGATATGCCACTATTTTCATTTCTTGTGTATGCATATCTTTATACACATATACCTACAAATTATACTTGTATATATATATATATATATCTATAGATAGAGAGAAGAGAGAAGAGAGAGAGAGAGAAGATACGACAAAATCGGGTAACCAAAAAGGTGGAGGAGATGATCATCATCATCAGGTGCCGTGCCGGCTGGTATAGGCAATCATGGATCACAATTCCCTGTCTCTGATGTTTGCTATCATCTCAAATGTTAACGATCTTCCGTGCCATGAAGTCAGGCTCTCCAAACTTTTTTCTCTCTGTCTTCCTCTATTGCATCTCCCCTCGATTTTATCGGCTGTCACAATGTGTTTTAAACATCTCTTTCTTAACATATATCTGCTGTTTAAATATGATGCCTAGATGCACATGAAGGTAAAAGCTGGAAGCAGAGCGCAAAGATTCAATTCTATGTTATGTTATGACATAAGACTACGTTTGAGATAGAAATAAAAGCACAAAATTGAATTGAGTAAAATTGTGCTTGTTTGTGCTCTT